>PVIU01006515.1:0-100888 GCA_004026605.1 Ondatra zibethicus
GGAGATCCTGCTATCTTTGCCTCCCAAACGCTGGGCTCAAAGGTGTACCCTATCATGCCTGACAGCATGTATCTGCTTCTCTATTGTGTTTTCCCCACTTCTCCAAGAGGAGAGTGACCTGTCTCACACAGGTAACCAAACAGGGCCAGGATACTGATGCTGGTCATGCTTCTCTCTGTATCTCTCTCTTTCTCGTATCCTTTGTTGTTGAGCCAGAGTCTTGCCACTCATCCAGACGGACCTTGGTCCTCCTTCTTCAGGTACAGGAAACCACTATTACAGTTAAGTACCACAATGCCCAGCTAAGGAGTAAGGATTCAGACCTCTGATGAGCACCCTAGTTTCTTCATATAGCAGTAACTGAGCTGTTGTTTCTGTCTGGGGTGTAGCTTCTTCCTGGGGATTTTCATATGACTGGGGTTTTATATGTGTTAGCTCATCTTTCTCTGATGCCACCGTGGGGACAGTTCTCCTGTTTTACACTCAGAATGACTGACACAAAATGTGCAGGAATTTATGATGCTTCCAGAGTTTAGTGAGGTGTCATGGTGCTGTGTCCAGACTGAGCTGTATGATGTTTTTGAATGAGTGTGGATTTAGAGTTAGTGTTTTTTAAGGAGGTCATCTAGGTGTAGAGAAATCATTAGGGTGGGCCCATCCGGTCTGACCAGTGTTCTTGTTAGTTGAACAGTTGAGACACTAGGGATGCGTGAACATGAGAAAAACAGTGCAGGGACAGTGAGAGGTGCCATGTGCAGGCAGGCCTAGGGGAGAGACCCTATTGCCACCTTGGGCTTAGCATTGTGAGATCTTAGATTTCTGCTGCTGAAGCCTGGGCTCTTGTGCTATGATATGGTGCCCCAGGTCAACAATGACACTTAGTCAATATCAGTGATTAAAACCATGATCTCTATTGGAAATGTCTTCATTTCTATTACAAGCAACATAAACAGAATCTACAGGCCATTAGGCTAGGGCTCCAAGTTACTAAGCTCATTGCATTGGCTTTGGGAGCTTCTAAAACTTGGTGTGGTACCTCTGAGTCTTCATCAGCATTGTTTCCATTTGGCAGGAGTCACACTTAGTTCAAGGATACCAAAAGCACCTTGTACCAGGGACTTAGGTATTTCATACAAGGACTGCATTTGAAGCCATTACTCAGGCTGTTAATTTACTCACTGTATTTGTACTATCTTCTGTCAGAGCTAGTCTGGGTGACTGGTCTTGTTTATGACCACAGCATACTGCAGAAATGAAAAAAAGGCATCCATCTACACCCAAATTGGAAGCCTCAACTTTAGCAGGTAGCTTCAGGCTGAAAACTCCGCTTACCACCCTCCCAACCCCTGAAGGAGGATCCTAAGTTGTACTTCTTAGGACTGTAGATATAGCTGTGACTGTGGCAATGGGGATCTGCTCCCAACCTTTATTCAGTGCTGTCAAAGTCCATGTCTAGACCAGCCCAGTAGTAGCACTGGGCTACGCTATGCTTGCCCTACATGTGGCTACTCTGCCTCCCATGCTGTGATGGTCAGAGAAGGCATTGTAGCCTAGTGAGGACTTCACCACCAATTCATGTTCTCTGTCAAAAAGGGAAGACTCTACCCTGCGGGCCATTTGTTAACAAAACCTCTGCAAAAGATGAAAACAGGCCCACCACACAATGGAACTAATGCCCAAATGTCAGTAGAACCTTAGTCCTACTGTTGGATATTTAAAAGAACAGGCCCCACTGTTACAGTAGATATTGTTACCATCATCATCATCTGCACGAATAATAAAAACCCAGAGACAAATATTGGGGTTCAACTTGAAGATCAGAAAAGCAAAGCAGCCAAGCTACTGTTACCTCTATGAAATCTTCAGACTGAAAGAGAGCGAGTTCCTATCTCATCCTCCTTTATATTCCTCTCTAGTGCTGGGATTAAAGGCATGTACCATCACTGCCCTGCCTCTACGGCTGACTACTATGGCTGCTGGGATTAAACGTGTGTGTCATCACTGCCTATATGACTGACTAGTGGGGCTGTTTTGAATCTGTTCTTCAAGCAAGCCTTGTTTATTAAAATAAAAATGAAATATCACTACGTTTCCCCTTTTCTTGTCTAAAATAAAAGGGCTACACGTAATATAAGAAAAACTATATACAATAAGTACAATAGCTATATACAATATATACAGGCAATAAATACATCAACAATATCTAGTTTATTTGCATTTGACAGATTCAGAAAAAATACTCCATATCTATCCTATCTTGGTGAGTCCAAAGTATTGTACCTAATTTACTTTCTATCAGAACTTGCTTTCTGTATCTGGTAAACTATAGCTATCTAGTCTTCAATTCCCTTGAAGACTCAAGAAGGAAATAATATTAACTGAGTTAGTAAGACGTGTAAGCAAGGACTAGAAATTTGCATTACACTGTTAAATGAGTTGTATAGGTATAAGACTTTGAACAGGAGTAAAAATACATGTAGAGTATGTTCTAGCAAAATTAACCTCAAATTTGTATCAATACAAAATTTGTATACAATATACAAAAATCCAATCTAATCTAAAACATTTAAAACTAGTAGTTGCTTTTTGAAAGTAGATTCAATAATCTACCTTTTTATCTTATCATATCTATATCCTACCCTTTTTCTTTTCAGAGTAGATTCAATAATCTACCCTTTTATCCTATCAGCCCGTCATCACTTTTATTCTTCTCAGTAGAAGTCAGATAGGATCATTGATTAAGTCCCACGGCGTCTCAATACTTTTCAAAGAACTTTTAAACCACTGCCTATGTCTTCCTTAGCAGTTATGATGGCCTCTGAGTTTCAGCCATGTCCAATGACTTGTTATTTGCACAGCCTGGCAGAATCTACATTCTCCTCCTGAGAGGAGGGAGTGCAGGGACGAGGGAACAGCAAACAGATAGCCCTTGTGGTACAAACCTCTCCTCGCTCTTGGATTTCAGCGGTCTCTTCTACAGACCAGGGCTCCCATGTGTCTGTTCTATAGGTTAAGAGATTACGACTCCGGCAGTGATGCATCCCATAACCTATTATTCCCTCCTGCAGGTGAGGGAGGGTGTGCCCTGACTTCTGTGACTTTGCCAGGTGTTCCTGTGACTGGAAGTTTGCGCACACAGGTGCACTCACAGGCGGCTTCCCAGAGACTTTCAGGAAAGTGGGGCGTGGAGCAATCCCCAGGTGCTCTGCTCTTTCTGGTTCCTCAGGCTGCAACCTTAGGGCAGGGGACACAGCTTGTGCAACCTAAGGACAGATGCATTCTTAGGTCTTGGCCCTGGTGTCTAATTTCCTGGCACCAAAGTTCCAGCTGCCTGACCAAAGCTGAGTGTCCCAAACAGAAGCAAGGCCACATGTAAACTGGAGTAGCTGGGAGTGTGTGTGGGGGGGGCATGTACATGCATGCAAAGTACCAAATGGGAACAGAGTGCCGTGATGGCTGGCTGATCTGAGGGTCATGGGGGCTGTAATTTGTGTAAATATAATCATTTAGCACTGTTGCTTACTAACCTTAAGGAGTTTCCTGCTTTCTGTTTTGTTTGATGCAGGCTTTGGGGAAGGCACTATTTTCCACACTGACAAGCCTGGGGCTTTGCATAGGAAATAGAGATCCAGATCAAAGATGATGAGCAAAGGATTGAGGACCCCAATTACAAAGTGCAAAGTATCCTTGGACTTTTGGGATGGTGAGCACATGTCTTTGTAGTCACGTGTATCTAGTTTCCCTGGTAGGAACAGTAATCAGCTAGCAGGCATGGGTACCATGGAGCCAAGCTCAGATTTAAGCACCTTATGCCATCCTCATAACTCACTTCTAGTTGGGTACCATGGAAACAGGCACTTTGAGGGCATCAGTGAATACTCTGGAGCGGCATAGCTTGTGTAACGTGGCATAGAACAGAATGTAGTGCGTGGCCAAGGTTCCCAAGGTAGGCCCTTGTCACATGTGCTTTCAAGGCCGAAGATTGGGAGGAGTAAGGTGAAGTGAGCGAGCCTAGGCCTGGGTGTCTCTCTGGGCTTGGAAGGAGGAGGGAAATAGAGGAGATATACATAACCATGCGAACACATCTATCCATGGCAATGTGATTCTGCATATCGTCCCTGACGGCTCCCCTCCTGGCATTTTCAGCCCATTCATGCATGAAGTGGGTGTTTATGAAGCCACTCCCGAACCTCAGTTCTACACTCCAGGCACATGGCCATGAAGGTGCCAGGACTTTCTCTCGAAGGGGCCCTTGGTACCATAAACCCCTCGGGGAAGGAGGCAGGAAGTGCCACTTTGACTTTCACACACGTCTGTTAAGCTGCTTGACACTTGGAGGGAAATGGTAGGAAGGAGAGGACTTTTGTCAGTGCTTGGGCTAGCCCTGGCAGCCCCCTACTCAGCCTCCAGAGAAGATTCCCTACTGATCTTATTTCCAGGCAAGGAATGGCGTTCACCACACTGAGCAGCACGCTTGCCTCTGTGCGCTCCTGCTGGCTCCTATCCTTCCCCACAGGCCTGAGTAGTTCTCAGAAGTCTCTCCTGTATTCTGCAGTGTGTGCTTTGCAGAACAGCGTGCTTCCTGGAAACTTTCCCCATTCTTCCCTGCTCCACACCTCTGCTTTCACCACAAGGAATCCTTATAGGCAGATATTCTGGAGTCCTCTCTCTTGTCCATCTCAAACCTGATTGCTGCAGTTTGCAAATTGGAGGAGCCTGATTCCATGAAAGGGGGCCATATTCGTCCCGAGGCATCAGCTGAAGAGTGGTAGCCAAGGCTGCAGCCTTGGTGGCCAGGCTTCTATGGCCCTTCTGGTCTTCTGCCTCCTGGAGGGCTATAGATAGGAGACACCCTTCCTGGAAAGACAACAGCTTAGGGACACTACAGATAAGACCAGGCGGGTGTGCCTGGCCGGCCCAGAATAAAAGGCTTACCAGGAGAGGTTTCTTAGGAATCCACCTTCCTTGAGGTGGGTCCTGCCGATAAAGATGCCTTTGAAGTTCCGTTGGCGGTAGATAGGATCTCTGTGGCAGAGCCTGTCACAGGCAGCCTTCTGGATGGCTGTCCCCAGATAGCCAGATCAGCAGGCCGAAGATAGAAAGAAGACTTATCTAGAGGGGCCTCTGCAGGACTGGCTTTGAGGTACTTCCTTCCTGTCAGCCCATTTCTGGAGTCATTCTCTACTCTGCAGATGCAGAAACGGAGGCATAGGTCACCATTAGAAAGTCCAGACGAGAGTGTTGTTGTTTGCGGTGGATGTGGGTCCTGCACTGTAGATGTTCAGTACAAAATGAAGCCGATGAACACAAGTGTTGTACCACATTCTGGGAGCCCAGGAACAGATCCTATACACTTTCCCAGAGAAAATTCTGAGTCTCCTGCCTGGAAAGAGCTTAGATGGACACTCAGGACATTGTGGCCAAGGTGTGCTGGGGATAGGGAAGCACACAGTGCAGCCTGCAGCTGGACTTGAGGGGCTAAGAGAGAGGTAGAAGGAGGGCAGGGCAAAGTGAGCAGGAACCAGACTCTGGTGGAGCCATTTTACATTAGAGTCCTAAGGATTTTAAGTCAAGGCAGAGGAGGAAGAGAGTGGCCTCTTCCAAGCCCGAGACTCTGCATTCGGGGATAACATTGAGAGGGACGAAAGGTGGCCATGAAGGTGGCTGTGAAGGCGTAATTTCATAGTAGAGCACATAGCCCTGGTTTGGTCCCTGAAGAAACACACATGTGCAGGGGTTTGGGGGAGGGGCTGGGAGCATCTGGAGGGGCTGGAGGGGTGAATTGGAAATCCCTGACACAGAGATTCCACAAAGTGCCTTCAGACTTCATTACTTTCATCCCAGAGGCTGGGCCACTCACTGGCACAGGTTGCCTCTGAGAATTCCAGTGTGCCCCTTTGTCCCTGACCTAGAAACGACGCCCTCTGCAGGCTCTAGAAGAGTGTCCTTGGAGGGGGACGAGGCCTGGACATCTTTAGGGTAAGCTGTGTTTGTTCCTGGAGACTGGTGGGGCAAGCATGAGGGGCTGGTTGCAGGCAGGATTCTTTTTTATAGGAAGGACTGTTCTCCTGCTGTTGATAAATGAACAGCAGAAACAGGGAAGGGTCTTCTCCTGAATAGAAAGCTGGACCTGGGGGCCTCTTATAGAAGGAAACCCATCCATGATTCGGCCTGTGGAGGGGAGGCAAGATTTAGCTGCCAGTGTCTTGAAGAGAGCAGATGGGGACTGGATCTTGGGATTGGGCCTACAAACATTAGTCCCTGGACCACTGAGTTTCCCAGATCCTGGCCTCAGTCCCAGTACTGGGCACAAAGGGGTTAGGTCAGCCCTGAGGAGGGTGTGAGCTTCACTGTGCGTGTTCCACATAGAACCCCAAAGTCTGCTCCTGTTGAAGCAGCTGCCATGAGGCTCAGACATCTGCACGGGCACTCTGGGAAGAGTTTACTCCATGACCCCAAGCTCAGATGGAGGTACCACCTAAGTAAGGGCAGTACAATGGTAGTACCTCCCTTCCTCTAAAGATAGAAATGTAGAAGATTCTAAGTTCTCTATGATTCCTTTCCACCCCAGTTCTATCTATGAAGATAGGAGATAAGCTCATGGTAGTTCTCAGATGCCCCAAGGCTACAAAGCTGCCTTGTTGAAAAGTAGACAGGAAAAGTCTGCCTTTCCCCAGCCCCCAAAATGCAAAGTTATCGGTATCATAAGGTCTAAGTATTCTAGAAGGGATCAAAAGGAAAAGCAAAGAGCAGTTTCTTGGCTACCTTACAGTATGACCCATCTTGTCACTTCCACCAGCATGGAGGTCAGAACACCAGCAGGCCTCCTGTTTTAGAAGTAAAGTTTTATTAGGATATAACCATACCCATTCTCCTGTATTTTGTCTGTGTTGATTTGTTTCTTCAAGGGCAGAGTCTAGTCATGGCAGCAAGCTTGTGCCCTATAAGGACAGAAGGAAAGACCAACCCCGTTGTAAACTGCAGTTCTGGCTCTGAGACTGAGTTCTTCTTTGTAGAGCATCAGGTACTTTGTAGGCTATTTCTCGGTTATTATGATCGCTTTGATTTCAGACTGGGACGGTGAGATGATTAGCTGCCACTCACCCAGGCCTCCCTCATCCCACAGGCTAAGTTTACCATGCCTGCCTGCCTTCCTTCCTTCCTTCCTTCCTTCCTTCCTTCCTTCCTTCCTTCCTTCCTTCCTTCCTTCCTTCCTTCCTTTGATTTTTCCCATTGGCCAAAAGCAGCTTCTTTATTAACCAAAGACAATAGAACACATTCATAGCATATAGACAGAGGGGAATCCCACATCAGTCTACCCTTGAACTTCTACTCAGGGGCTGACAAATCAGGATCATGGGTATGAATGTGTCCCAAACTGTTTGCTGGCATCCAACCTTGGCTGGATAACAAACCACATCTTAAGGGAATTTGTCAAAATATGAAAAACGAAACCAAAATCAACACCCCCCCTTTCCCTGCCAACCTTACTTGAAAAGAATGATCACATATTGCCTGATATTTAAAAGAACCATGGGCTATTAAGATGATGGACATCCCACTCTACACATTGCAGCAGAAAGTACCCATCTCTAAGTGAAAGTGTGGCAATCTAGTTAGTCAAATTCAATTTGTGGTCCTTATATTCCTTCTGTGGCCTTTGTTCATCTTCAATTACCCTGCACTGCTATGCCACTGCCCCAGCCAGACACAGCAGCTCAGGCCCACCCACCCTGCTTGGCTAGGTTTCCCTGTAGCATCATTGTTTGGGGATTGGTGGGTGAGCCTTAGGGTTTTGAGAGCATAGAACATGTGTCTACCCTTGGAATATCTGCAGCCTCTGCCTGACCTGCTATAGAAGTTACTTACTTTATTTTTTATTTTGTATTACTGTGACAGTATATCCACCCAAAGCAAAGCATGGCAGGAAAGGTTTCTACGGGCTCACCGTGGGGAAGGAAGCATGATGGCAGGACCACAAGGCAGCTGGTCATGCTGGATGTGCAATTCGGAACCAGAGAGTGACAAATACTGGTCCTCTTTTTGCTTTATCCTATTCATTTAGTCCAGAATCCTGACCCACAGCCTGGTTCTGCTCATATTTAGGGTGGGTTTTCCCCACCTCACTTAATCCAGTCTTAGAAACTCTCTCACAGCCGTTCTGGAGGTTTGTCTCCTGGGAGGGTCTAGATCCTGTTATATCAGCAATTGATACGAACCATTATTTCTGGCGTCCAGCAGGATCCCAGTAGTGCTTTCTGACTGGGAGGAAGCTTCTAGCAAAGGAGATAGTTGGGACCCTTCGGGGTTTACAAGAGCCCAACTTCTGGAAACCATGTTAGCCTGCTTTGTGACCTTGGACAGGGAGCCACTTTCTCTCTGTGCCTTCAGTTTCCTCATGTGAACAGTGGAGCAAACCTAGCACTGATAATACCATGAGAGATACAGGCATGGCAGTGGGTCATGTGCAGCAAAGAGTCTTGACACATTGCCAGATTGACAAGAAACAGGCTATTACAGGCTCGGGGGCATTTGTGGCAGACTCCCTAGAGACAGAGGAGGAAAGAAGAAGCTGCGTGATTCTTTGATAGTCTTGACAAAGGAAATTCCCAGCAGGTGAGGGTGTTAGAGATGGGATCACAGCCTAGCCTCACCTCTTCCGCTCCTGAGAGAGCCAGCCTCTGAGCTGTTGGGTTGTCCTCTGTGGAACAGGGAGAGGCACTTGTCTCCTGCGGATTCCTCAGCAGCTGCTGCAGCAGCACCCCAGCACGGCAGTGGCTCCAGCCAGACCTGGAAGCTGCATGATGGGGTCAAGTTCCATCATTGTTACCACCCCCCCCCCAGCACTGGTCAGGTGCTTCCTTTGTCCTTTGTTGGTAAGTTACTTCCGCTGGCCAGCTATGCTACTTTGGAAGAAGTCACTGAACTGAATAGGAAAGCAGGAGCCTGGGAACCCCTTGCCACTTGCCAGTTACCCACAGAGCACCGCCTCGTTCCAAAAGCAGCTATTGAACTGTGGCCTAAACAAATTAAGGAGGACTCCTGCCTCCTGCTCTCTTGGCCCTGGAGGTTTGGAGAGAAAGCCCTGTTGTTTTGTATGATTTGGAGCTGCCCAGACCAGCCACACAGTTTAATCAGCCTTGAAATGTACCTTCATCAGGGCACGAGGGTGAGAATCAGATACCTTTATATGAGGAAGGCCAAGACACTGGTGCCTCTGGAAGCCCCAAGGTGACTTTGATGTCAGAAGGGTGGAGCACTGGCCTGTGTGTTTGCCCTTGCTGTACATGTCCTTCCTATGTGCTTGGTCTGGAAAAATCTGGGCCCTCCAGGAGACCTGAGACATGAGAGCAGTAGGGAAAGCTACCAAAGAGGGAGAAGGCTCCAGCGTTGCTGGCCTCTATGTTTACCCCCTCCACATTCCTGGAGAAAAGGTTCCAGACGGTCCCCATTTATGGATGTGAAAACAGTAGAGGTTTATGAGATAAATTGAATATGTCCAGAGGCTCAGAACTATTCTGCTTAGAGGTAGGAGAGGAGTTAGGCTCAGGTGGAAAGTGCTCGCCCCTGGCTTGGTTGTCTGCCGGTATTTTGTGCAGACAACAGTCTTCTGGGATTCTAGCAAGAGTTGGAATCCCACTTGAGCCCCACCTCATAGGAAACCTGAAAATCTCTACGCCCTCAAACACTCCGGCAAAGGCCAGTCTGAGTTACCTTTCCGAAAAAGGCTTCGTTTTGCACAGGTCAGTGTGGAAATCATTTCTAGAGCGCTCTGTGAGATTTTCTGCAAACATTTGTGAGAATCAGTTAACATTTGATTACATACAGGGTTGGCTTTTCCAACAACCATCTGAATACTGTGGGAAGGAGAGGCCCGGACCTCTCAAAGCTGAGGCTGTCAGAGACCGTTAGAGTCTTTAAGGATTGCAGGGCTCAGCAGGCTGACAGGGCCCATAGATGACTCCTTTCTCACCCACATTCAGCTTTCTTTCTTTAGAGACCACTTTCCTGGGTCTGTGTGGAGGCTAGAGGACAACGTAATTGTCATCTTGGGGAATGCCATCACTTTCTTTGAGGCAGGATCTCTCATTGGTCTGGCTCACCAGTTCTGTTAGACTGGCCAGGGAACCCTTACGATGCCCCAGTCTCTGCCTCCCTGGGGTAGGGGTTATATGTCCGCAGCACCATGCCCAGCCCAGCAAGATGACTTTCTTTGACTTGCTCTTTGATGCTTTCTGAATTTGTCCATTTCTTGTATCCTGAGTTGTTTCTAGGGCTCTGCAGTTGAGTCTTACATTGTATTCATATATTTTTAAAAATTATTCCATTCTTTTAGGCGTATGAGTGGTTTTGCCTACATGTATGTCTGTGTACCACGTGCGCCTGGTGGTTGTCTAGGTTAGAAGAGGTCATCAGATCCCCTGGGACTGGAGGTATAGATGGCTGTGAGCCAGTATGTCAGTGGTACCCTTTAACAGCAACATATGGTTGGGTCAGAACCACTAAGCCAATTCTCCAGCTCATCTTTTCATGTGTTCTTGAGGTTTTAGCAGTAAAGTATTGTCACTGTCATCGTCATCATCATCATCATCATCACAATCATCATCATTATTATTTATTGAGTCAACAGTGTTGCAAAGGTGTTACCCTCCAAAGAAAGAAAAATGATGAGCAAAGGAAATCCATAGCAACCCCTCTGGGCTAATTGGGTTATTTCAGATATCCACTGTGTTCCATCCACACTTAATTAATAGTTTTCCATAGGTACGGAAGTAGAGAATCGTTTGTAGTGTGTTCCGCGCCTGGTAACGTTTGTATCTTAAACTCTCCTTATTCATATTAAAGTACTTTGCAAATACTCGTGTCTATCCGTGTGTTGTGGTTGGTTATACTGATAGATATATTTAAAGTCAGTTGACAATCAAGGGACATCAATTTGTTCTTAGACCCCAGGGGACTGTGCATATCTTTGCATGTAACTTTTCTCTTCTTGGAAACCATTTGAACACATTCTCAGTAGAAGGCTTATTGAGTCAAAGGTCACTGTTTTATGACTCTTGACCCATATTGCCAAATTGCTTTCAAATCGAGCTGTTTACACTGCCTCTGTTAATAGGCGGACATGCCAGTTTTACCACTGGTCCATGCTATTATTAGCTTTTTTAAAAAATGTAGTTTAATAGGTGTAAGATGGTCTCTTCTTGATTCGTATATGTTTTTATCTTGAGAGGAGCTGTTTTCCCCCCATCTGCTTGTTTACCAACTCGCTTTGGGAATGCTGACGCTAGCTGCTTCCAGAAACAAGTTCATTATTTTCCATGTGAATCCTTCCAGGCAAACCAGTGACAGCACAGCCTTGACTTCAAGTGCGTGAACTTCAACACTGAGCCTTCGCGTAAAATCCTGTGATCCTGTGTTGTTGGTTTTTTGTTTTGTTTTGTTTTTGTTTTTGACTGATTTCAGAGCTTAAAGGCTAGAACCAAAACAGCCTACTCCTATTGAGAGTTCTGCATGAGGTCTTCCAACTGGCCCTCAGTCTCTGTGACTTTCAACTCAGCGCTTGGTTCTCTTTTTCTTTCCGCTCCCCACTTCATCTGATGAGCAAGACAGAATTTTTCTGCAGAAAATCTTTAAGATACACCTCCTCCACTATTTTTGATTTTCTTAACTTGGGAGGGAGAGGGGTGTGTCTCATGTCTTCCTGTTAAGCCTCTCTCTTTCTCTCTTTTTTTTAAATTTGAGCATATGTTTGCGTTTCTAGACAGCTTTCTTTGATTTTTTTTTCTCTTACTGCCTCACCCACAACATCCTGTGAGTTAGAGGCTTCTTCAGCACCTCGTCTCTGCTCTCTCTGCCCTGAAGCAACCTGGAGCGCCCCTTCCTCTCTAGCTAGAGTCCCTTTCACAGAAGGAAGGCCCACACTAGTTGAAAGTAGCCCAGGTAGCATTTCCAGACCTCTGTTGCCCCAAGGGAAGAGTGGAGCATGCCTGGGTGGGTAGCTATGCCCGCATTCACCTGACTGGACATGAGAAGAACTGGAATTTCAGCTGAGATTTGCAGAGTTTTCCTCTGGTACTATTGCTGCCAGCCGTTAGGTGCAAAATACCTCTCTATGGATTTCTCATGAGTGCTTTTTCTTGGATCCCTCCTGGGCTTCGGCTTTTATGCCTTTGTTTTACTTTGTGTGAGGGAGAGTCTCAGGTAGTCCAGGTTGGTATTAACTGCACCCAAGGCTTCACTTGAGCTGCTGATCCTCCTGCCTCTACCCCTTTAGCATTATGTATGCTTTTCACGTGAGATGTATGTTCTACTGCATGTGAATTCCTTCATGATGAACCAATGGCAGTGCAGTCTTGATTTCAAGTGCGTGAACTTCAACATTGAGCCTTTGTGTGAAATGCTGATTTTTTTTTTTTTTTGACTGATGGTGATTGAAAAGACATGTGAAAATTAAGAGGGACTTAGGGATCACTGCGTAGTATAGGTGCGACCGTGAGCACATGACAATATCTGTAGTGCACGCTCAAATCTGTCCTGCACACACTCCTTCGGTCTCATTTTCCTCTGCCATTGGAGATAAAGTAGCTTCTTTTTTTTTTTTTGTAACCAGCAATTATGTGGTGAAAGCCAAGCTGGGGGCTGAGTGGCTCCAATGAGTGATTGCTCTCGGAGTGATCTCTTCTGCGATGAGAGGCATGCCTGGCTTCCTTCCTTGCTTGGGCTGATTCATAGGTTGATAGTTGACCCAGGGTCACTTGAAAGCATTTGCATTTTCTAGAACTCATTTTCATTCTTTTTTTTTCTCTCTTTCCTTCCTCACTCCCTCTACCCCACCCCAGTGTGTGTGTGTGTGTGTGTATTGGGCGTGTCATGAAACTACTTAGAGGAGGCCATTTGTGGGGCACAGGTTAAAACACACAAGTGGCTTTGTAAACAAAACAAAAAAACAAAACAAAACAAAACCTGCCAATAAGTTCTTGTCTATGTTGCTTAGTGCCTCCTTCTCCATCTTAGACATGTGAACCCTGCAGGGACCCTGGGCTGGATTCCCCCTTCAGGGCAGCACAGCCCTCGTAATGTGAGTCTAGGAGATTCTGTTCTTAGGGGAGCATTTTGTCGGGGTTCACTCTCCCTCTGCTGTGCATTAGACCCTGCTCTTGATATCCTATGTGCTCTGTTCAGCAGGCTTTAGGGATGAAGAGCTAAAGGATTTTCTTTGCATTGCTAAATCTGTGTTGCCTGGAGTGTGAGTCTTTTCTCTAGGGTTTAGGCTTCTGTAGGCCAAGGCTGACCTGTGGCTCCAGCTTCATCTTCTTTCCCCTGCTGAGTGAGTGTTGATGATAGCCTAGCTTTCTCGAACCTTTAGTCAAGGGGAGGATGACCACTTGAAGTTCATGCTTTCCTAAAGCCCTCGGCCCTCTGATAGAAATGTAGGCCTTATCCACACATCTCATCTGGCTAAATGAAGGATGCTTTGGTTACAGTGAGATGCTGCCCCATGCTTGCTTCATCTCCCTTGAATCTCCAGGAAAGCCTCCTGGAGAGTGTGTGGACCCCTAGGGATTTGTGGTATAGGCTTGAAAAATGCAGCGGGAGAGGCCTGTGACCTGGTGACCTGGGATCTTTTTTTCCTCCTTCCTTCCTTCCTTCCTTCCTTCCTTCCTTCCTTCCTTCCTTCCTTCCTTCCTTCCTTCCTTCCTTCCGGTGTTTTGAAACAGAATTTCTTTATGTAGCCTTGACTGTCCTGGAACTCACTCTGTGGACCAGGCTGGCCTCAAACTCACACATCTGTCTCTGCCTCCCAACTACTGGGATTAAAAGGCATGTGCCACTACCACCTGGCATGACCTGGGTGGTATCTTAATGACACTGGCATCCACTTACTGCATTATGTGTAAGGCGATTACCGTGCATACAGATTCCTCTATGTTCAGTCCTTACAAACAATTTAAGGCACCTGAGTCTTTTCCCCGTGTCGCTGAGAAGCCCCAGGCTCAGAGAGGTGCACTCTGCTCTGTGTACCTGATGTCACACAGGAAGGAAGTAGTGAGGACTGCTGAAAGTCGGAGCTGCACTGCCTCCCCGCGACATGTGTCACCTGCTACCTAACACTGACATCAAAGTTTGCCCTGGACTTTGGTTCTTTGAGCTCTCATTCCTGCTTGCCACCTCTAGTGGCCCCAGTGTTTGGCTGTTAAGGTACTCTCAGTGCAGGGACATGCAATAAGAAGCCAAAGGCGCAGTGTATTCTGGAATACCCTGTACTTTTTAGCTCCGTGACATCACCTGTTTCATAATGGCCTCAAGCAAACATCGCTCTTTTCTCACTGTCCTCCCCCACTTTTGTTTGCCCAAATCCCCAGCTTCTCACCATCTCCCTTTCTCAACAGCTCCAAAGTGTCATCCTCAGAAAGGAGGTCACTCAGAGAGTCTAAAGTCTTGACTAAGGGTGTCCCTTGTGGTCCACACCTTTTCAGCAGGGAGACTGAGGCCAGGGTTTGGATTTTTCCCAAGGCTGGTTCTGCTCCTACCGCTCTCTTCTCAGAATAAAGGCTCCCGATTACTCCCAAGGCCCTGTCTGCTTCAGGACCATGGAAGCCTAGGTCCCCAAAGCAATGGCGGATGGACTCAATGGGTGGCTTTGTCATCGCCTTCATTCCAGGAGCTTGCTTGTTTCCTCTCACTGTAGGATCAAGTCTCCAAAGCGGAGTGATCTGCAGATTGGCTTCTGTGAGCTGTCCACATGGGCCGCTGGAGCATCACGGTTCGCATTCTTAGTAAAGGAGGCTATGGGTCTGGAATGCTGCTGCTCTTTGTGTTTTTAGACAGTCACGTGAAGCCAGTGTTTCGGTTCACGGGCTAGCAAAGAAAGGACCAGGTTGATTAATTATGCCTTGTACATCTTCCTCTATCCTTCCCCTTCTTTCAAGCCATGTAAATCACAGTTGCCTCTTCCAAGAAGTTTTCCATGAGTGTTTTAGTTGTTGCCTTTAGTTGTGTTTAAGCATTACACAGCCAAATGTCCACTAAGCATCATGCATCAAGCATCGAATCATCCTGGCCAGGCACCTATGCTATAGCAGGTTCAGATATGACTCCCTTGCACGTCATTACAGTTATTCATCTGTCCATTCTGTCATCATCTAATCACATAAGGCAAGTTTTGCTTGTGTTATTCTTTGAATTGGGTGCTCAGGAAACAAAGGTGGACCGACCATGCGGGTCTCCAATGGCCTAGGAGTTACACACGCACTTAAACAAACAAGCATTTGTGCACTTCTAGCTCCTGCTCACTGATCGTAGTTTTGCACCTTGAATCCCGAACCCTTGTCAAGGTGTTGCACCCCCATCTAGGAATGGATGTCTACCCTACTGGGCTTAGAGCCCTTATCTGGTGGCAGAGGGCCTCGAGCACCCACCATTAATTTTTTTTTAAACAAACAAACATTAAAAACCCTGGTTGGCCTGTAACTTGCTGTATAACCCAGGCTGGCCTGAACTACTTAGTTTCTTACCTCAGCCTTTGAGTATCTGGCTCATGAGAACCTTTCTCCTGTATGCTGGAATTCTTCAGAGGCAGATTTGAGTGTGTAGATTAATAAGCAGGATGCTTATTCTGGGGTACATTAGGATCAACAATGGTGAAACTCAAGGAAGGAATTAGGATCGGATGGGGAGATAGCCTCGGAGCAGTGCACAGACCTGGCGAGAATGCTCCTTGATAACTTGATGGGGGTTGATCACAGTGACTCTGTGGTCTTGCCTAGAAGAGTACTTGAGTTTGTCCAAGGATACTTTATTCAGCTAAGGCTTTCTCCAAAGAAGCTGACATCTCAGTGTCAACTAATTGTACTCAGTAAGTGCTTTGATGGATGGATGGATGGATGGATGGTACCTAACACGTAATAAACACCCAGGATTTGGGGAAATGGAATCATCTAAGCTTTATGGAAAGAGTGTTTCAGCAAGTGCTTACTATTTGGGCAATGATCTACTGAGCTCCTTATACATATCACGCATCATGGCTGCGACTAGGAGGTCTATAATCAAGGTTTTTGAGGTAGGTGGTGGTTCAACATTGACTTCCTGGAAGAGTCAGCCTTTAGTCCAGAGATGTGACTTCCTGGACCATGTGCTCTGGGCCAACACTGGACTCAGTGTTTCCTTGGCCTTCTAGGGAACAATTTCTTGAGATGAGGTATAAATGGGTAGGTGAAGTCTCTCCGGGGTGGGAATCTCCATCATGGCCCACCTGATGGTGCACCTGTGCACCATGGGGAACTCCCTGCTAAACTTACATTAGCTGTTGTTTGACTTCCCAGTAGCCTGGAACTTCCCCAGTGGTCCCATTGGCTAGGTGACTTTCCATCACTTGAGTGAGTGGAGGATGGAGCTGAATGGAAATAGTCTACACACTTTCTTCTGTGAGTCACCAAAAACTACAGCCTAGGGTGTGTGCCACCGCTTGACTTACTTTTCCTGTATGTAAATGAGCTGTCATTATTACAGTTCAGTAGATAGGGCTCCTACAGAGTGAATATGAGATCACCGAAGTTTACATTTGAAAGAGTCAGAGAGAGAGCCTGGTCTGTCTTCCTTTGCAAGAGTCCTGATGGGGAGTGCTTAGACCTGTGACTCTTTGGGAAGTGTTTTGTGGGTACTCTGTGCCCCATTTTCTAGCTCTTGCCTTTGCCCAGACATAGCAGGAAGTAGCCCATGTCTAGTGCGGGGTGGGTTGTTTTTATCTGCACAAGTCACCCAGGTGATCGGAAAAGCTTTACGGGAAAGCAATGGCTTTGATGTTCTGGGTGGCAAGCCTCAAGTGTGCTGGCAGGAAGGGAGGTTTTGAGGTTGGAGAAATGAAACTACTCTGGGTCGTGACTTCATCATTTAACACCCTTACGGTAGCAAGGTGCTTATTATAAAGGAAAGGTGAATGCAAGTGTAGGTATGAAAAGGAAAGTTTGAGGTGGGCAGCTATAAGATGACATGGTTCTGATTGCTCAGGAAAATCTCCCAGCACCGTCGACCTTCCAGAAGCCTTCTTCCTCCCACACCCCCACCACATCCTTTGCTTCACTAGTGAGAAACTACCTTGCAGTCATGTTTACACCTGTTATCTCTTCCATCCTTCACACGATATTGCCCTGACCTATGATGCCTGCTCAGGGAATGTGGCTTGGAAACCGGAGGTCTTGTACCACATAGCCTTTCTTCATAGGACGGTGGTGGTCCTCAGTGACTCCTTTGAGGGTGTCCTGTCTTTCAGATCCCAGTTTCTAGAAGCTACACCCTTCCCCTGCCCCTCCCAGTCTCTCCTCTGTGGAAACCTGAGATGCTGTTCCTGGACCTTCTGGGTCTTGGTTTCTTGAGGCCTAAAGTGGAAATGGTAGCAGCTTCTGCCATCCTCTTTGGGTTCCTGTGTGGAGTAAAGTGCTCACATACTGCCTGAGTTGACTGTCTTGGGGGTGACTTTCCTTGATGGCTTTTCCAGCTGGGCTGAGGTGCCAGGGATAGATGAAGTCACCTCTCAGTGATCAAATTTTTAACGCTCTTTGGTATTATCCCGAATACTAGTTTAGTCATTTGGGACCAGGTGTGCCCCACTTGTGGCCTCCTGGCCATCTGAGTCTCGGGTTGGCTGTTAATGCAGTCCGTCATCTTTGTAGATGACAGCATCATATTGCAATATCTAAAGGTTAGACAGCTCTGTCAGATTTAGACCATCCGTCTTCCGAGAACAGGAGGATATGCAGTGAGTGATGGCTGTGTTAGGGAAGAAGCCGGATGCTGTATGGGATTGATCACGGCTTCATGCTCAACGCTGCTTCACACAGTGATGCATTCGTTTCTCTTTTGTATTTGAAGCAAAGCAAATAGCTTGGTCCATTTGTTTTTCAGATCCCTTTTCAGTAAGTGTCTAAGTCTGAGAATACTTGAGGCTTAGGAATTTATCAAAGAAAGACGTTTGCTTAGCCTTGTGTTTCTGGGCTTGGGAAGTCCACGGCTGAGCAACTGCATCTGCCTTCCAATATGATAGAAGTTGCTGGGTGAAGCAGGTGCACTCGGAAGAGATCGGGGAGTAGGGGCAGCCTTGCTAACACCGGAATAGCAACCACTCACTCACCTTTGTGAGAATCAACCCATTCTCTAAGAAATCTGCTTACTAGGCAGTAGGAGTAAGTGAGTGACGGCAGTTAGGCCCTGAGAATAACTGAGTGCTTATCAAACCCCTCCCAAGAGTCAGGCCGCGTGCCATCCTGCATGTCACTCGGCATATAAGGAGGTAACTGCTCTGTCTTTGAATACAAGGTAGGACCAGAGAAGTTCTAATTACGAGCCTGGCAACCCAGTGTCCTGTTGCTTTCATCTTTAGCCCTGCTGGATTTCGTAGAATTCTGCAAGCATGGGAGCTAGTGTTGGCCAACCCTTCTGGAACCATCCATCAGTGTCCTGATTTGACCTTTTTCAGGAACTTCTTCGGGGAAAGCAATACATTCCAATATCACGCCCCTGCTCAGGAGCTTCTTAGGCGAGTGGCCAGTTACTAGCTTTCCTCGGCTGCTACAGGTGCCCCAGTCTACCATGCTGATGCGTTTGCAGTGGTCGATGATATTTGGATGGATTCCTGATCAGAAATCCACCAATGGTCACTTGTTTTCTAACTGGCTCACTATTTCCTGCCAAGTGTGTAAGACCAGCTACCCATGGCCAGCGGGTGCTGACAACCACCTGTGCAGCCCGCTGGCCGCACAATCCAAGCAAACAGCCAATTGCCCCAGGTGATGGGGCAAGTGCTGGGAGTAGAACTGGCGTGTCTCTGATGTGATGGATTGTGTCTATGTCTCCATCCTTATCCCCGGACCCCTGCCTTATACAGGTGCTTCCTTCCCATCTGTAAGTTAATTAGCCATTGTGTACCTCCCCTTTTCATTGCACAGAGGATTACATGGCAGTCTTTGGGCTCAGGATGAGGAGTAGAGGATGAGGGACCTGGCACATGCTTAGAATCCTGCTGCAGGTCCCAGAGCAGGAAGGGCTAAAGATTGGGCACCTGATCAGCCCTCGGCCTCTTAACTCTTGAGGGTCTTGAGGGGCTTGGATCTGCCTGTCACGGACACTGAGCCCTCTTTCTGTCTAGTCACAGAAAGTAGGACATAGCTTTGGGGCCCAGCAGTTGATTGACCTTTTGCAATATCAAAAGGACTTGAGCAGACCCATGGCTTCCTTGGCCATGTCAGGTATGAGGGAACAAGCTAATGTCCTATTCTTGGGGACAGTGTTGATAGGAATATGACAGGAAAGTTAACAGCAGTGCCTGCTGCCTGCTGGGTCTCTCCCCACACTCCAGGCCCCCTCAAAACAAAGGAGTCCTGTCTTCCTGTGTGCATTCTTGTCCCTAGCTCATTTCTGTAGGGGGTGTGCAACTCTATAAGTTCTGTATGTGAAGGGGAGATTGAGACTTTTCTACTCTGTGTCCTGTGGCTTTGAACCCCCAGGAATCCATGCCTTCCCCCACACTCTGCCTGAAGCTCCTAGGAGAAACTTAAAGACTTTAGTTCCTTAATTTTTATAGATCATCACGCCTTGTGTGTGGTTAAAAACTTGTTTCAAAACACTCATCAACTTGACTACCTTGGGAAGAGGTCCTTGTCTTTTTCAGCAGGAGCTAGTGTGGTATGTGATTTTTGTGTCCTTGTCTGTGTCCTGTTACCAAAGAGAGAACCAATTTAGAAGCCAACAACTCAGCCAGCTATACCTATTTACTGTTCCGGGTTGGATGGCCTCTTTCAAACCCTGCCTCATTCCATCCTGCCATTGCTTATTGCTGTCCCCTGCCCCGTCTCACCAGGTTGAGCAAACCAGGCCTGTGTGTTCCCTTAAGCCACACACCGATTTGTCCTCCCTGGATAACTGTGATGCTATAAGAAGCAGGGAGACCTTTGGTGTTTTCATCCTGTTAAGGACCAACTAAGAAGTCTCAAACATGCGCTTGGAAGCATCAATAATACCGGACATGTCTAAGTGTTCTGAACTTCTGCTAAGACTCTCATTTTTAGAATGCTCCTCAGACACAAGACAGAGTGGCTCAGAGAGCTGAAGTTCTCACTGAAGCTCCCGAGAAGGATTTGCAAAGCGGTAGTGGTAGGCTGTCCCCAGCACCGTCTGATAAGAGCCCACCAACATCCAGGAAACTATGCTCCTGCCCTTTTAGGGTCACAAAGCGATTGCAGTGTGACACTAAAGGCTAAAAGTGCTTTCCTGGTATAAATGCCAGTGCTGCGTGGGTGGCTGCTTGCTGAGTGCAGAGGTGCTGGGGACAAAAGGGTATCTTTCTGAGTCCACCGCCAGTCAGCAGGACATTCTGGGGAGGGGAATTCACCTCCATCTGCTGGGAACTGAACTCTGAGCACTGGCTGAATTAAACCACCCCTTGTTTGGGAGGTGGGAAGTCGCTCAGCCTTGCAGGCCTGTGGTGCTAGCACATTCAAAGGAAGAATGTGACTGACAGCCAGAGGGCCTCAGACAAGCAAATTACTGGTAAGGTGCCTCTGGAAGAGAGAGGGGGAATTCTTCAAGAGGAATACAAGCTGCAAACCATGCCCTCTGCTCCCAGCTCTGTGGCAAGGCCAGTTGGCTTGCTCCTATTGTGAGGGCAAATTCCCCATGGAACTTTCCAGTGTCTTTTTTTTTTTTTTTTTTTGCTGAGTCAGTGCCGACTAAGTCCAATCTCATTAGAGAGTCCTTACTGCCAATGTCCTGGGTGGTTTGCAAGAAGGGGAGAGTTTGCTCTACGGGAAAGGGATCCCCCATAGCACATGGAATTGTGTAATGTGACTTTCTTTGGGTACCACACTTTGATGTCATAATCCCTGGAAGGGCAGTAGAAGGCCTGTCTGAGTTCACCGGGCCAGACATCAGGGCCTGCTTGGGACTTTGCAGGTAACTAGTAAAGTTCTCCCTTGGCTCCTAGGACCTAGCCCTTCCATGCTTCATTCCGCACACTACTCTTTCCCTTCTGGCTACCTTCTGTAGCTGTTTCAGTGATCACTGAGGTTAAGATTCTCTGTAGAGTGTAGGTGAAGTTTTCCTATCCTGGGAGCTGTTTCCCAAATAACCTTCACTGAGACTTAATATTACTTATAAATTCTTGACCTATAGCTCAGGCTTATTACTAGCTAACCTGTACATTTAAATTAACCCGTATTTCTTATCTACACTCTACCATGTGGCTTGGTACCTTTTCTCAGTACTGCCTGCTCATCGCTTCTCCCTGGGTCTGCTGGTGACTCCTCAGACTCCGCCCCTCTTCACTCCAGCCTTCTCTCTGTCTCAGGCTGTCTCCCCCAGTCTCTTCCTGCCCAGCTATCCACCAATCAGCTTTTTTATTCACAGTAAGAGCAATGCATATTTATGATGTACGGAAGGATTATCCCACAGCAGTAGAGGCTATTCTTTGTTGTTGTCTCCTGCATAATTCACGATGCCTACGAATCCCATGATGCTAGATGAGTGCTTTGCTACCAGTGAATGAGTCCATCTGATGCAGCTTCCACGGCCCACACCACTCCATTGTGTATGGGCTGGGCACTGGGCACAGGCTGTTATCAAAAAGAGGATAAGGTTCTTTTTCCTCATCGCCTAGAACTCTTGCAGGCAGAAAATGCCAGTAGAGAGGGGAACATGATTGATGGGTGGTGACCTGGCAATCAGTGAGACCAGCCATCAGCTATGGCCTTGTTGCTTACGCGACTTAAGAACACAAAGAGATCAACACAGGAAAAAAAAAAGTCTCCCACGGGCTTGGCACATAAGAACTGCTCACTGACAATTTTTTTCTAAGGGGGGTCTACAAAATGGCTCAGGGGGTAAAGACACCTGATGACCCGAATTTGAGCCCCAGAACCTAAATGATGGAAGGAGAGAACTGACTCCCGCACGTTGTCTTCTCGTTTCCACATGTGTACTCCCACACTTGTATATGCTCCAATAAAAATGAAAAAGGAAGAAAAAAACCAAAAAACAATTGGTCAATAAATGCCTTTTTTTCTCTGCTTCTTGAATTTTTTTTTAATTATGGCACTGACTGGACACAAATATATGGCTCAGACTAGCTTCAACTCAAGGAAGTCCTTAACTTTGTCTACCAAGTGTAGGATTACAGGCTCTTTCTAGCATAGTCAGCCCAGCTTTTCTTTCCCTTGCTTTTTAAAATGTTTATTTATTTACTTAATCAATCAACTTATTGTTATTGTGTGTGCGTGCGTGTGTGTGTGTGTGTGTGTGTGTGTGTGTGTATGTAGGCATGTGCATGGAGGTCAGAGGATAACCCATTAGAGTTAGCTCTCTCGCTCCATCATGGGGGTTGTATCATTGAACTCAAGTTGTCTGGCTTGGTAACAAGGTCTTTACCGCTGAGCCATTTTGCCAGCTCTTAGTTTTTATTTTTTTAAATGAATGCGATATCGCCTTCTCCAATCTGTTCAGCACAATGCTAACCCATCTCTTCCCTCTTCTTGCTTATCCTAGCATACCCATTAAGCATTCCAGAAGGATTTGAGAATCATCCTGTTCTAAAATAAAGCTGGAATATTTGGGGATTTGGAAAATTGAGGTAAGTGAGGAATGATCTTTTTCTGAGCCTTGTGGAAACAAAATTTAACTCTGGGAATGGATAGTCTCTGTGGCAGGATTTGGGGTATGTTTTAGTGTTCTTTATAGGTCTTCCTGTGGCAATTAAAAGTGCTTGGGAAGCTGGCTTCCCATTCATCTATGCCTTGTTTTCTCTCTCTCAGCATTTCTTCCATTTGTTTGGCGATAGCTTAGCACATCCCCCCTCCCTGCTCCAAACAGGAGAGGCCACTGCCCGCATAGGAGAATCAGTTGCATTGACTTGCTGGGGACGATTGCCCTGGGAGAGGAACAGAAAGTGGGAAAGGGTCCTGTAATGAAGCCAGAACACATTTGGGGCACCCAGACTGTGAGATCTTCCTTTTTGCCTCGCATAATCTGTGTTTTCTCCTCTACCTTCATCATGTGTTGCAATCACACTAAGTCTGTGGTTACCCTGGTGAGGCTAAGACCTAAAGCCCAAGGGCTTCCTACAAACCTCTGTTTTCCCATCCTACCTGTCTGTGCTCCATTGAGTCTTGTTGAGCTCAGAGTGTTATTTGGTAGAACTGTGTATCCCATGAGTTTCTTCCAACTCAGGTACTATGAGCATTGGATGAAAAGGAAGAAGGATCAAGCTTAGTTATCAGAAATGCCTCAGAAACAGAAGAGGATTTTTCTTGATTAATGACTTACAATTTATCAATGACAGCAAGTAGGGTGCCTTTATATGTCAGACCATTAAAAGTTTTGGTCTGCTGGTGTCTCTGGTTTTTTTTTTTTTTTTTTTTTTTTTTTTAGCATCAAGCCTGTTTGGGCAATAACTTGTGAATCTCCAGTGAATCTTAAGCAGAGCCGATTGCTCCCTAAACTGGACCACAGCAGGCAGTTTAAGGAATGAGCAGTCATACTGTGGCTTTTGCAGTCGGGTGTAACTTCCATCACTCCTCATGACCAGAGAGCTTTATCAGAGTTAGGGTAGTCTTGTTTATTCCACTACTCACAGAGTCCCTGGTCCAGGGCTAGGTCACTCAGTGGATGTGGAAATGTGAACTGCTGAATGACAGACGCAGCAGGGGAGGGTGCTAGACGTTCATACATGCATAGCAATAAGCTATCCTTTTATGTTCATCACTATTCCCTGCTTCTCCTCGAAGGCTGACCTATTTCCAAATGGGAGAGAAGGGCAGAGGGAGTCCAGTCAGCAGGGCAGAGACCCCCGAGAGCTGAGCAGTTGCCCCTTGCTGCCATGGCGGTGGAAATAAGTGGTGTCGCCTACTTTCCATGAACAGGGGAGAGCCCCAGCAAGTCTGTGTGCTGGTGAAAAGGGAAGCGTTTTCCTAGAATTCACTTGCTAGGTGCAGGAAGACAGAGCAGGGATTGGGGTTCTCAGGCTCATGGTCCTGGGGCAGAGGTGCCCTGTATGAGTCCCAATGGCCATATTAGCATTCATGCACATTGTTCTGTTTGTGTTGAAAACGCTGCTGTCACACCAGGAGCCTGTCTGCCCATGGCCTGCTTCGGCCAGTAGGACAGCCATCCTTTTCTACCCATGCACCTGGCCTCTGTGAAATGGAAGGACCAGGACCATGGAGTCCTTCTTGCTTGAAAACATAGACCAGTGCCCACTGGGTATAGAGAGCCACGAGGATCACAAAACGTAGCTGGAGGAATAGCTTTGAATGGGAAGACTTATTTCTTGACACTCTTTTTCTGATCGCTTGCCTATCTGGCTTCAGACCTTCTCAGTATTATTTCTCTCTCATCCCACCCCTCCAGTACCACTTTGGGCATGCAACAGGATGGGCTCCTCCCCTTCTGGTTGGTGCTCTGGATGATTATGTCCCTTAAGAGTTCATGAGTTGGGACATTAAGTCCATGATGTACAGTATTAGAGAGAGAAGCACCCCGCTGAAGTATGAAGCCCTCATGAACAGTCCTCCCCCCCACACCCTTTTAAAATAGAATAGGTGAACTATTATGGCTCTTGACTTGTCCCTCTCCTCTTCTTCTTGTAGATGCATTCACGTCCTGTCTGTCTTAGTTAGGGTTTCTACTGCCCAAAAAGCAAGTTGGGGAGGAAAGGGTTGATTAGGCTTAAACTTCAGCATTGCTGTTCATCACTGAAGGAAGGCAGGGCAGGAACTCAAACAGGGCAGGATCCTGGAAGCAGGAGCTGATGCAGAAGCCATGGAGGGGAACTGTGTACTGGCTTGCTTCCCATGGCTTGCTCAGCCCACCTTCTTATAGAACTCAGGACCAGCAGTCCAGGGATGGCACCACCCACCATGGGCATGGCCCTCTCCCATTGATCAATAAATGAGAAAATGCCTTACAGCTGGATCTCAACAAGGCATTTCCTCAACTGAGGTGCCGTCCTCTGATGACTGTAGCTTGCATCAAGTTGACACACAAAACCAGTCAGTACACCTTTGTACCCTAAGATACTCTCTAGACACCAACCAGATATAGTTATCTGGTCTTATACTTTCTTTTTGAGAACCATGAGCTAAAATGGATCCCTTTTTTATTAATAAACTATCAGAACTAAGGCGCTGTATAGAAAATAGACAAAAGACACAGATGAGTGGCTTGTTGGCCTTTCCCTTGCCCTTTTGCCCCCAGCCCCCTCCAGCTTCTCTTTCCCTGTCTACTATTCTTAGTTCTGTACCCACTATGCCCTTATTGGCCTCCTTTGGCTCTGGTGCTAGGACGTCCGTGGGCTTCTGTCTTCCTGCCTTTAGACATAAGCCCACAGTACTCATTAGCCACACGGTACATGTGGAAAGATTGTGTCCTTTGTTCTGTGTTCACAGTCGTAAGAACTCCTGACCCTCTTGTGCTCTACCCTTGTCAGCACGACTTTTCGAGCCACCCCCAGGATTGGCCCATTTGTCTATTGCTATTTCTTGTGGTTTCATATTGAGGTTTTGGTGCATTGCATTTGACCCGGAGTATATTTTTAGTACTAAAGGCAGAGTTCAATGAACGTCAAAACATGAAGGCAAATGAAGAGGAGGGATTTGTATGTCTAGGGAAAAGAAACATGCCTAATTTTATCTCTTCTGATGACATCTGTCTCTGATTATGCCCGGTCACTGGCTTTTCTCAGTGATGCCCATCGCTGTAGGTTCTGTATAGGTGGGAGCAGCAGATGGTCCTGCCCCTAAAGACAATGTCACAAAGCATTTGTGGGTGTCGGTCCAGCAGCTGGCCACACAGAGGAACATGCATCCCAGCTGTAACTAAAACAGGAATTAGTATCAGAGTGAAGGCCTGACTGTGGATTTGCAGAGCCTGTTACCGTATCAGCAAGCTGTGATCTGCCTTGCAGAAGCAGGCTCGTTTTTCTTGGTCTTCAGCTCTTCTTCCAGGATAATACATATTTAGTAAAGGCTCTAGATCTGCTCTCACTAACCTGAACCTTTGGCATCAGCACAGGCTCAGAGGACATGCTTGGGGACTCTTGGGTTGACTGAATTTCAGAATTCTGACTTTGGCCTGTAAAGATTATATCCCTTTCCAAGCAATGGCTATCCTGCCTGCTTCCAGAGGCAAAGCAAGCCTTGCTGTCTGCTTAGGACTTCACAGTTCATAAACTTTTTTTCCCCTCTATCCTGTCTGCTTTCTTTTATGGCACAAGTCTTTATTTTTTTATGGCTCTGTATTTACTGAGATGTCGCAGCATGCCACTGTGCAGCGTGCCACTGTGCAGGGTGCCTGCAGGTCTGGAGGAAGAGCTGCTGTTCCTGTACCTAGGGATTTCCCAAGAGCATGGCTACCATTTCCCCAGGCTGGAGTCTGGGGAAGATTGCACGGCCTGAGATCAAGCTGCTAGTTATGACCTTCACATGAGAACACGGGACTTCTGAACCGAGCCCTGAAACTGACTGGGACCTGCCTGATGCCCTGCCTGTCTCCTGTCTTCTTCTCCAGCCGTGTGCCACATCCCTTCCTATCCCCTCACTTCTCCTGCCCTCCTTTTCTGCCTCCTCTTTCCCTCTGCTCCCAGTTTGGTTTCTTCTGAAGATGAACAGCTTTCTCTCTCTACAGTGCTTTTGTGGGAAGTAATCCAGTCATAGAGAGTTGGGCTTGGCACTTGTGTGACTTGCCTTGCGATCTTAGTCTCAGCTCTTTTTCTGTCTGTTAGTACCTTTTGTGATGATGGCAGGATGTCCCGGTTCCCTCCTTGTCCTGCTCACCTCTCCTGTGACAAGTCAGGGGCTGTCGCAGGTTGAGGTGCTAACAGCAGATGACCTGTTTTCTCTATCATTGAAATATATCAGGTGTATTAGCCGGCATTCTCTGGCAAAATAGAACCAGTGGACAGTGAAGAGAGATCTCTGTATCTAAGTCTCTATGGAGAAGGATTTGCTTTTCATTAAGCATTGACTCATGTCATAGAGGTGGTGGCATTTCTATGGTCTGCAGTGTGTATCTGGAGACTAGGCAACTGGTGATATGCATAGAGGAACCAAGTTATACATCGTCTCTGTTCAGGCACTCAGGCAGAGAAAGAAGGCAGCTCAATCTACCTGCCTCCTTCTTATTCAGCTTTCTCGTCACCACTGGGTTCTGATTCTGGGCAAGCTGGGTGATGCCCACCCACGCTGGTCAAGCCACCCACGGCAGTCAATCTTCTTCCCTCCTTGTTTGGAAACACCATCACCAAGCCTCCTTGGAAGTACCATTAAGGGTTTCTCAAAGTATCTCCTGACCCAGCCAAATTGACACACTGGGTAGACACAATGTATCTAACTAACGGTCTGGACCAGCTGGCTGACATCCATGTCAGGCCACAGGCTGAAGGCACTCAGACTGCTGTGAACTCCAAGGCAGCCCTGTGCAATCCAAGTTTTACATCAATCAAGGAGACCAAGTTGAATCATCATGAGTTAGTATTGTCCTTATCTGGCTATGTCCCTGCTTTGATGTTTACCCAACACGGAGCCCCTACTGAGTGACAATATTTGTCTCATCTCCACTCAGATGTCGGCTAGATACTTAACGAGCACGGCTGTGTTCACAGCATTGGGCTGTGGAGACTAGAAGGAGGGGGCTTTGGCTCACGTCTTAACCCTTATGACCCAAGGGATGCCTCACTTTTCCAACCTGTGATCTCAAGGTGATGGGAGTTCGTCTAGGGCTTTGGTCGTTCCTTCCAACCTGTGTGTGCTGTATCAGTCACCTGGAGCCTTCTCTGGAGACACACTGGGCATCAGGAGTCCCGCAGCAGTGCTGGATCCACTAATGAGCTGCTCTCTGTGCTGCAGCAGTGCTGCTGGTGGAGGAGTCTGTGGTGCCAGGGACTACTGCTGGCGGTGAAGACAATACTAGGGGCATTGCTTCTTGTACTAGTAAGATGAGCTTGGCAGTATTATTTTTGATGTCCCAAGCGCTCACCTCATCAACTCTTCAATCCTTATGCTGCCTATGCTGGATGGCTTATTCAGGAATGTCTCGGCTATTGTCCTTGTGGGTGCTCCTTCCAGTGGCTCAACTGAAGCCAATGACTGGCTCCGAAGGACTGTAAGCCAAGTGGCCAGACATGGTCATTCAAAAGAAGATTGGAAGCTCCTATCTACCTTGTCCTTCACAGTGTCACCGCTGCAGTACTTTACCCCGGCAGCATTCTCTCGGTCACAGATGTTCCTTATCCACAAGGCCTCTGTGTCCCACACTTGCATCAAGCTTCATCCCACCCCTCTTAGACACGATGCCCCAGAAGGGTTCTGGTACCTACTGCTCTGCCTCCCATTCTGAGGAGGTGTATTTGCTTTAGTGCTTACTGTCCGGCTGTCCCGTGCGCCCCCCCCCCCATTTTCCTTCTTACCCTCTCCAATGTTCAATTCTTTTTTTTTTTTGATTTATTTTATTTGTTATGTATACAGTGCTCTGTCTGCATGCTTTCCTGCAGTCAGAAGAGGGCATCAGATTTCATTATAGATGGTTGGGAGTCAGCATGTGGTTGCTGGGAATTGAACTCAGGACCTCTGAAGGAACAGTCAATACTCTTAACCTCTGAACCATTTCTCCAGCCCCCCTCCCACCCCCCCATGTTCACTTCTTGTCTTGCCCTTTCTTATCACTCCAAGGACATCCTGCGAATCTTCCCTTGATGAGCCTGATGTGTCTCTAGAGCGCCATTCATTTCCTTTAGTCGCTTGAGCTGGAGTCCCTATTCTAATTGGTCATTTGGAGACCCAAGAATGTTTATTGCTACCCTCGTTGTTAAACTACAGCCCCCACAACTCCGTGCATTCCCCACTTCCCCTGCAACACCCACTCCCTGCCAGGAAGTCCTGTTTCCCAGGTGCAGCCTATTATGTTCCAGCCCACAGGCTGGGGGGCAGGGGTGGGGCTCACAGTCAGCCCCCATTTTCTTAGCCTTCTGCGCACGCGTGGTGGCAAGGCTTTGGGTTTTCCACTACACTGATCAGTCCCCAGGGTGGGCAGGGCTCCCGGTATGGAAGAGCATAGGAAATAGCATTGTCAAAATAGACCAAGGGCAATGCTGACAGGGGAAATGAGGCCGGCTTGGGGAGAAGAGGAGGGCAGGTGCTTCTTGAGGGGGTTTCCTCTGCACAGAGGCCCTCTTGCTAGAGGGCCCCCAGCAGGCTGACTGATACACTTCCTGTGACCCCATCGACCTACACAAGTCCCCCATCAGACACAAGAACTTCCTGTTCCCTGTTCACGTTCCGACATTTATGGAGCAGAAAGGGTTTGCTGGCTTCTGCTTCCTCTTTGCTCCATTGCTCCTGTCTTAGTGCTATAATCAAATGCCATCAGCCATGTGGGGGCTGAACAACGGAGATTGATTTCTCATGGTTTTGGAAACTGGACGTCCCAGATCGTGTGTGCTCACAGCATTCACATGCGGCAAGGGACCGCTTTCTGGCTCATGGCCGGCTCATCTTCCAATTCTCATCCCATGGGTTGGGTGAGGCTGCTCTCTGGTGTGCTTTTCTAAGGACACTTACTGTGTGTTCCATGCTCATAACTTTTATCACCTCCAAAAGGCCCCATCTTCAAGTGCCATCACCTTGGTGGTTAAGGGGGGGTCATAGTAGCCTCCTTTGAAATATCCCTTGAATGTGCTCTCCTTCCTAGCCAGATATGTCAACAAAATTTTTGTCACTCTAAAGCTGAAAGAATTTGAGTTACTACAGCTCATGTCGTGACTCAGGCCTCTTCTTCAGCATGGTTGAATTGCATGACTTTGCATGCATGACCATCTGTATGCAAACTCACCTTTGTCCATGTGTTAAATTTTTCCTACATGGCCTTATACCCTCAGTCAGTCTTATTCAATGAAGTGTGAAGATTCACTGGGGGTATATCGTAGTGAGGATTTTTGTTGCTGTGATAACACCATGACCAAAAGCAAGCTTGTAGGTTTATTTCCCACTTACAACTTTGTAGCCATCATCCAGAGAAGTCATGGCTTGAACCCGGAGACAGGAACTGCTTCTGAGGCCTGGAGGACTGCTCCTTACTTCCTGGCTTGCTCCTCGTGGCTTATACAGTCTTCTTTCTTCCAGCACTTGAGACCAACAGCCCGAAGGTGGCACTACTCCCAGTGAGCTGGGCCCTGCCACAGCAATCATCAACCAAGAAAATGCACAATAACCTTTTGCCATCTGCTAGAAGCATTTTCCCAATTGAGATCGCCCTCTTCGAAAATGACTCCAGCTTGTGTCAAGTTGACATAAAACTAACCAGCACAGCATGTATGCTAGTTTTCTAGGGGTACTTAACAACCTGAAACAGGCGAGATTGCTCAAGTCCTCTGGGATGCATTCCCATAGCTGAGGAGGCAACAAGTCTGATATGGCAATGTCCTTATGATCCATGGGAAGAACTTGCCCTTTTCCTGTGGACTTCTGACGGCTGCTGGAATTGCTAGGCCTTCCTCAGCTTGCAGGCATGTTTCCCTAGCTGTTCGCCCATGGCCCACTCTTCTACGTCTATGCTTCTCTTCATATGTGGATCAACTTTCCATCCACACCTCAAATACTACTTCTAACTTTGATCATGTCTGCAAAGACCCATTTCCAAGTAACATTGGCAAGGACTGCAGCCACAGTAGGTTGTGAGAAGAACATGTTAACTGGGAGTGGTACACACTGCTCAACCCAGCACTTGGGACACGGGAACAGAAAGATCAGGGGTTCAAGGATAGCCTCAATTACATGGTGAGTTTAAGACTAGCTTAGGCTATCTGACGCCTTGTCTAAACACTTCCTTTTGGGAGAAGAAAAAGAAAACAAGGTCTATTTTGTTTTGTTTTTGTTTTTGTTTTTATAAAATATCTTTGGTTTTATATTTACAATGATGTAGACAGTCATATCTTCTTAGTTATTGTTGCGTTGCTGGAAAGAGACACCATGACCAAGGCACTCTGATAAAATGAAGCATTTAATTTGGGGCTTGCTGACAGTTCCAGAGGTTAGTCGCTTATTGTTATGGTGGGAAGCATGGCAGCATGCAAACAGACTTGATGCTGGAGAAGTAGCTGAGAGTTCCATATCCTGATCCACCGGCAGGAGAGAGAGAGAGAGAGAGAGAGAGAGAGAGAGAGAGAGAGCGCCTGGGTTTGGCATGGACCTTTGAAACCTCAAAGTCTACCCCCAGTGACACACTTCCTCCAACAAGGAAGTGTTCTAATCTTCCTCAAGTAGTTTTATCCTGTGACGACTAAACATTCAAATATATGAGCCTATGAGTGCCATTCTTATTTAAACAACCCCACATATATATAATTGAAAGCAGATACCTGCATAGATTTTGGGGCTATGAGTGAGGAGGAAAGCAATCTTAACCCTAGTTTGGTTTATGGAGATGTCCTGTCTTGGTCTCTGCTCTTTGCCATGGCAAAATTCCCATTTTGGATGGCTGCAGCCTGAAATTTTCTCAGAGTTATGGATACTGCGAAGTCCAAGGACAAGGTGCGAGCAGTTCAGTGTCTGGTGAGGGTATCATCTTAGCTTATGGATGTCTGCCTTCTTGTGTCTTCACAGCAGGGCCAAGAGCTCAGGTGTGGAACTATCTGGTATTTCTCACTCTCCTTTAAAAAAGAAATATTCATTAGCTTTACATGCATGCATGTGTGTGAGTGCGTGTGGGTAAATATATGGTGGTCAGAACACAACTTGTCGGTCTTAGTTCTTTCTTGCCGCCATGGCATTTCCTGGGATGGAACTCAGGTCCTAAGCTAGGCTGCAGGCTCTTTCACCCGGAAAACCGTCTCGCCAGCCCCATTTCATGTCTCTTCTTATAGGGATACTTATCCTGTGAGAGCAGACCTCTGTTAGTGTGACTTCATGTCCTCTCGCTAACCTCCATGGATATCTCGTCTCTAATAGAGTCTCATGAAGGTGGGGTGTCGTGTCAGTCAGGGTTCACTAGAGGAAAAGAACCGGTAGGATGAATATATACTAAAGGAGGATTTATTAGAGTGGCTTATGGGCTGTGGTCCCATAGTCCAACAACACTATCTCCTGACAGAAAGTCCAAGAACCCAATAGTTGTTCAGTAGAACAGCTTTCTATCTCACTTGGACTCTAGTAAATGTTGGAATCCCAAAGACGTAGGCTCTCATATCAGAGGGAATGCCTCCGCTTCAGGACAGATGAACTTGCCAGTGAGCAGGAAGGCAGGCAGGCAAAAAGCAAGCTTCCTTTTTCACTGTCCTTTTACATAGGCTGCCACCAGAAGATGCAGCCCTGATTTAGGGTAGATCCTCAGACTTCAGATGTTCCAAATCAAGAAAAATCCCTCGCAAGTAGGCCCAGATGCTTGCGTTTTAGTTAACTCCAGATGTAGTCAAGTTGACAATTAAGATTAGCCATCACAAGTGTTCAACCCAGGAATTGGGAGAGGGGACATGATTCAGTATACAGGTCTTGTGGATGTAGAGAAAACCTGAAGCCTAGCCCAGGCACACCTGCCTTTGCTTTGAATTTCTTGACCATTTAAAAAAGCAGTTGACACTTGGGAGGCAGAGGCAGGCGGATCTCTGTGAGTTCGAGACCAGCCTGGTCTACAAGAGCTAGTTCCAGGACAGGCTCCAAAGCTACAGAGAAATCCTGTCTTGAAAAACCAAAAAAAAAAAAAAAAAAAAAAAAAAAAAAAAAACCAAAAAAACAGTTGAGTAACTGAATTGTCTTCTCTCCGTCTTATTTTCTAAGTCTGTATATAAAGATGTTGCCTGTAGGTAATTGGTTAGGAGTATTTGGTAGTGTTCTGTAAAATTCACATTCTGCCCTCCACTGCCAACTTGAGCTTGCCTCTGTGTAACCAAGACTAGAGAGCTTAGAGGCACGAAGTCTTGGGTATCACTATATAAAGCATTGTCCCCAGATCTTCCTGCCCCTCTCAGGTCTGCCATTGATGGCACTAATTCGGTGTGGTTGTAGTTAGGATTTCTATTGCTGTGAAGCAATATCATTACATTTTATTAGGAAAACATGTAACTGGGGTGGCTCTCTCACAGTTCAGAGGTTTAGTCCATTACCATCATGGTGACGAGCATGGTGGCACGCAGGCAGACATGATAGCGGAGAGTCCTCCATTTTGAGGGCAACAGGAAATCAACTGTGACACTGAGCAAAGCTTAAGCAAAAGACCTCAAAGCCCGCCCCCACAGTGACACATTTCCTCCAAAAAGGCCACACCTACTCCAACAAAGCCACACCTCCGAATAGTGCCACTCCCTTTGCCGGCCATTTTCTTTCAAACCACCGCCAGTGGTGAGCCATCCTTTTATGTTTTCTACACAGGCTGTCATATCCCAGACTAGCTTTTAAAGACATATTTATTCTGCTATTATGTGCATGGATTTTTTGTCTGTATGTATATAGGTTAACCACATGAATGTCTGGTGCCCACAGAGGTCTAAAGAGGGCAAGGATTCTCCTAAAACTGGGGTTAGAGATGGTTGTGGACTTCCACGTGGGTTCTAGGGACCAAACTTAAGTCCTCTGTAAGGACAATCAGTGCTTTTAACCGCCGAGCCATCTCTCCAGCCCCCAAGACTAGTTTTTAAGCCAGATCTTGGTATGCATCAGGCAGGTCTAGTCCACAGTAAGTTTGCGTCTATAGAGATTCTTTGTGTGTGTAGTAGGTATGTATACATAGTAGGTTTCTGTGCAGTAGGTCTGTATGCATAGAAGATCTTTAGGTGTAGCAATTCTGTGTGTAGCGGGTCTTGTCTATAACATGTCTGCATAGTAGGTCTGTGTTTGTAGTGGTCTTGTCTTTAATAGGTGGTGAGCACCGTGAATGTGTTAGGTGTCCTATGAGCTTTGGTGCTGGTGACAGACCTTCTCCACCTTCTCCAGCTTGGTTTTTTGTCACGGTGTGATGAGCAGGAGCTCTCTTTCTGTCGTCTGCCCCATCGGCTTGTTGCTCATAGAGTGATAGGCATTAAACGAGAAATTTATCAGCACAGAGCAGGGTCCTCAGAAGCCTGCACCTGATGTCCCACAAACATAGAATGCTTCTTAAGCTCAGACATTATTGGTAGCGAGCTTTGAGCAAAATTTCACGTTTTTCATGTGCAGAGTGGAGCTGGCAATGGCACCTGTCTCACCAGTTTCTGCAGAGGGAAGGCCTGTGTGCCTTTAGTCTGCTAATAATCCTGCCCAGAGGGAGGGGCCTAGGCCAGACAGAGTCTATTGTGAGCCAGGGAGTGAGGACTCCCACATGTTTGGAGATGGAGTGGACTCACCTCTGTAACAGAAGGTTGGTATATGTCTCCAAAGTTAGAGTGTGTGCAGACTTAGGCCCCCACTTCCACTTCTAGGAGTCTGTTTTCTGGAGATGGTGGTGGAAGCTTTCGTCCATTTTTTTTTCTTTCAATTCTACAGCACAGTAGAGCCTTGAGGACGGCTTAACTGGTCAGTACCAAGTGCACAGCAGCTGCTACAGGGCAAACGTCATCGTGTCTTCCTAGTGTTGCCAGTCCAGGAGGCATAGGTGCTGTGCATCTATTCTGGTTGCTTGAATAAGTGGGACGTGCCGTGTTTCTCTTCGTAAAATGCCATTCTTCTGACTTTAGATGTCTTGTTGGGAGGCCCTTCAGAGCCATGTCGGTATCTTATTTCTGATTGCATTTCCCCTTAACTAATTTTAGTGTTATCAAGAATTCTTTCAAATCAGTTATTGTTATGCTGTTTGCCAATGAGTTTCTCCCATTGTGACTTTTGCATTTGCTAGCCAGAAGTCTAGTATAAGGCAGAACTTCATTATAAATGCCTCTTATCAGGCAGATCTCTGTGAGTTCGAGGCCAGCCTGGTCTACAAGAGCTAGTTCCAGGACCAGGTCCAAAGCTACAGAGAAAGCCTGTCTCGGAAAAATAAACAAATAAATAAATAAATACCTCTTATTTATTGGAGTATGTACTTGTGGGTTTTTGCTAAATTTTTAAAATCCGTGAATAAACCTACATTGTTACCCAGATTTTCCTAAATTTAATCATCAGTATGTCCTTAAAGTTGGCTTCTGTAGCCTGTTTTGGTATTTCACCAATGTTTGAGCTCTTTCTTACATTTTTGTCCAATCTTACAGTATGCTTTACCTGACCCAGCACTGGAATTAGCCATGACTTCTGCGATACTCTTACCTTCCCTGAACTAGGGTAAGAAATAATTATGAGACAAACCCAAATTGAGAGACATTCTATGAAGCCACCCTTCTGAAGACAAAGACTGACTGAAGAACAGTTTCACAGTAAAGCGACTAAGGAGGCAGGGAAACGGCTCAGGCAGTAAAATGCTTTGCTCATATGTGTGAGGACTTGAGTTCAATCCCTGGGACCCGTGTGAAAACGTTGGGGGTGGTGGCACATGTCCGCAATCCTAGTGATGGTAAATCGGTGGTGGAGACAGGTGGAGCCCTGGAATTTCCAGCTGACCTAGATTACCTGGAGGATGTATAAGCCAATGAGAGACCCCATTTCAAACAAAAGGAGGGGAGGCATCTTTCGTCTGAACACCAAGGTTGCCATGTGATCTCCACATTCATAGACACCTGTTCCTGCACACACAGACATGCACATACTCCTCCCCCACACAGAAGAGTAACTAGGGAGACAAGCATGATGGCATATGCCTGAAATCCTAGCACTTAGAAGGTCAAGATAGGGGTTTGCCATGAGTTCATAAATTCAAGGTCAAACTGGGCTCCATAGACTAGTCAAGGCCTCATTACTAACACTGTCTCAAAACTAAACAATAAAAAGATAAAACAATGAACAAAGCCACTCCCCTCTCCCCCTCCCACACAAAAGACTAGGAGACTCATCAGTTTGTGACTTAGGTCAGAATCTGTCCTTGGAAAAGCCATTAGTGCTAAATTTAAATGAAGGTTTTTAATTAGCCAAAAGAACTAATTTCCACATAAATTTATATCATTAATTTTTCTGTTTATTTATTTATTTATACTTGGTTTTTTTTTTGAGAAAGGGCTTCTCTGTGTAATAGCTCTGGCTGTCCTAGAACTTGCTCTGGAGACCATGCTGGCCTCAGACTTACAGAGACCTGCCTTCCCCTGCCTCCCAAATGCTGGGATTAAAGGCTTATGCCACCATTTCTGGGTTCCACATAAAACTTAATAATTGTATTGTGATAATAATATAAGTAAGATTCTGGAAGGTCTAGTGCTATATATAAATTTTCTGTATTCTGAAACTCACCTTCTAAGTATGACATTGTTTCAAACTGAAAATTGAAAATTAGAAGATACAGTGAGATCTGTGTGTTTCAGGGTAAATATATTCATCAATTAATCAAAAAAAAAGACACACCATTGTACTGTTTGCCCTGAGTTGGCCAATTTTTTTTATAAAAGCAAGACAGGCCCATGTAGTATATATTCATGTTTACCTATACATAGAGAAATTCTAAGAAAAGCATGTGTTTCCTCTTAGGACACATTTCTGGGAAGTGTGATTGGAAGGTGTGAGACAATGGAAGCTTTTCCTTTTTGAAAACTTTTTAAAACAACCAGGTGCTCTTATTTGGGGAATCAGCAGCAGCTGGGTTACGTGTGTACATGCATGTATGTGTCCTAGGCTCTGATGCTCCTGTGCCCAGCTTTTCCCCCCAGTGTGTTTTCCTATATGCACCTACTGTGCAGACACACTTGCCGGAGGGATGCTCACACCTTTTCATTCTGTGAACTGGTTTCTCACATCTGATCCTTCTGTGGGTATTTTTATACCCGCAAGTTGGGTGCAGTCCATGCTGGCTCAGTGACGCCAGCCCCCTTTATGTTTCTCAGGCGCCTGGCAATGGTTAGGCTTTACAAACTTTGTTCCTAACTCAGTATTATTTCATTCTCCCCAGAGGAGTGTACAAATCACAATTTGCAGTGTTAAGGAACTATGAGTCTTTCAGTGCTTTGGATCTCAACTCAAAAAAAAAAAAAAATAGTGAATCGCTATAGTTCCTTTTTGGATTAAAAAAGTTGTTACGTTTTTCAGTACTTACCCTGTGTGTCTGTGTGTCTGTTTGTCTCCGCGTGGGTGTGTGCAGACAGGTACATGCATGCACCGCAGTTCAAGTGGAAGTCAGAGGACGCCTCTTTGCTCATGAGTTCTCTCCTTCCATCCTGTGCTTAAGGCAGAGTCTCTCCTGTTATTTCTTCCACTGAGCTAGTAGGCAAGCTTTGAGTCTCCTGACTCTGCCTCCATCTTTGCTTGACTGAGCTTGGACTGGAGTTACAGACCGGAGTCACCGCTTCCAGCTTGTTAAATGTGGGGACGGAACTGAGGCTTTGCATGAAGCTCTTTTACCTCTGCTGAGCCTCTCAGGATGTTTTAATGACCATGAGACCACGAGACTGCAGTTTCTGCAGCATTGCTTTCCTTTTGTGTGTGAGACAGGGTCTTGCTGGTAGCCCTGGTTGGCCTAGAACCTAATGTGCAGTTCAAGGTGGCCTTGAACTTAAAGCTATCCTCAGGGAGTCTGCAATAACTGCACCACCTTTGCCCTGCGGTCGTTGTACTAGGTGGACAAACTAATTTCATAGACAAACTAATTTTAATAAAGGTTGGGTGTTTGTGAGTGGAAGCAACATCTCTAGAATGAGGGTTCTATGTGCCTTCAGCTATTGCAGATGCTGGCGGCTGTAGCCTCCTGCTACTATGTGATAAAGAAACTCTATGAGCCACGGGCCCTGGATGCTCATCGCGTTAGCTCCAAAAGAGCTGTCACCCATTCTTGCCAGCTCCTTTCCCCTTTCAGGGCTCATTCTCTCTAGAACACTCTCTGCCACTCCTTGCAGCCTTCCAGACTGCCTATCATCCTTCGTGGTTCTGAGACGTGAGCTCCATTTTTTGCTTTCTGGGATCTTGCCTTGCACGGTGTCTCCATGGATGGGACTGTGAGCAGCGACTATACAAGTGGTTATAATGGTAGCTGAGGAATCCCTGAGAGTCTTCATCAAACACACACTGTACTGGGGGAATGTTCATTGCGTCATTGCTTCTCCCAATAAGCCCTTGATGTAGGCCTCACTGTGGCCTGGCACCCAAAGTTCACAGTCAACCTGACTAGGAAGCAGAAGGAAAGATGGATGTCAGTCTTTCCAAAGAAGTGTTCACTTAGGTGTTTAAACTCTCCCAGTAGATTTTTGCAGAGCGGGACAAATTATTATCCCACAGAATTATGGCTATATTTCTCAGACATTACAAATAGATGTTTGAACCGGCATCAATGCCCATTAGTCCGACCTCACTCTTGACATTATGAAACTATTCATGAAGTATGTGATTGTTGCTATCCACATTAAAAGCATGAAATATTAGATACTCACTTAATTCAATAGCAGAAACCATTCAGGGAACCAAAGGTAAGGAAAGAAGTGGGGAAGCCAACTTTTTAACAAGAGCCAGCATTTGTCCCTTAAGTTTAGTCAAAGAAATGACAAGATGCTCAGAGATACTGTGATTGGAAGTTACTCTGGCACCACATAGTAAAGCAGCTCTATTTTTTAATATATTGATGCCATTAAGGGTCTGCTTCTGTATGTTCTGCGTAAGACATGGGTGCCGAAATAGGGAACTTGTTTGCTGCTCCTTTCTCAGTATCCGTCCTCTTCCCCAGTGAAGCTGCCTCTGTAGGAGAAACAGTGGATGAACAGTAAAGTCCTTTTAATTTAGAAGTCATTAAGAGCACACTTGTTGTTAAATGGACCTCTCACTAGAGCTTGTGACTTTTCCAAATTTAGTTTTGAGAAAATGACAGCACAGTGGGAGACCTTGGGAAACCCACTAAGGAACTTTCGAACGCTTGGTATGTACAGCGGCCGTGCCAACCTTTATGTATGCTTTGTGCGAAAATGAACAAAGGCAGATTCACAGGTTATTGGGCAAATTACCACCCAGTGCACTTTCTGTCTTCAGTTCTCGCCATGACCTCGGGTGAACTGTATCCTGTTGAAGTCAGAATGTGATTTCTCTTTGAATTAAAAGTATGTGTGGTCGACCAGTGAGCACGCTGCTGCAAGGTTCTGACACTGAACGTCGGTGCGCGTTCGAGCCATAGTGCCATAAGACATGCTTTGGGAAAGTCAACTGTTTCAAAACCAAAAAAGAAAAAGATGCCAGTATCTATGAGGCTGGGTAGCAAGAATCATTTTCTAAGTATTGAATAGACTGACAGGAACACAAAGGGAAGTGGCAGTAGAGCTCAGTTAATTTCCAAAGCACATGTCATTGGACTTACCATGCCTCCTGTGTGTGACTGCTGTGTTTGTTTGTTCTGTCTCAAGTCTGTGCCTCTACAGTAAGTAATTTAGGCGATTGATTGCTTGCCTGCCTTCCTGCCTTCCTTCCTTTCCTTTCCTTTCCTTTCCTTTCCTTTCCTTTCCTTTCCTTTCCTTTCCTTTCCTTTCCTTTCCTTTCCTTTCCTTTCCTTTCCCTTCAAGGTAGCCTGACCTTGAACTCCCAATCCTCCTTTTTCCCAAATGCTTGGATTACAAACATTTGCCTCCACACCCAAACAAATTTAACGAGTGCAGTATTATCTCAGTGGCCAGTGGAGTGCAGTGTACTGTGTTCCTGCTCATTAAATCTGTGCTATGAACCTGGAGCGGGGCTCTCTGCATTTCATCCCACTTCAGTTCCTGCTAGGCCTAGACTCCGTGGACCCAAGACTTGTAGCCCAGTTGGTCAGCAATGTAGCAGCCAGCCTGTGCATTCGGTTTCCGTTTTACACACTGAACTTGACAGCATCCCCTTGCACTTGGCTGGTGAGTCATCCAATAAAGGTCGCCCTGGTTCTTACCTTTCCTACACAAGAGGAGATTCACAGGTGGCTTTGAGGGCTGGTTTCCAGGGCCAGTGAAGGCTCTTCTCAATCTGCGAGTGGGCCTCTGACATTTAGGCAGGCCGTGGCCTGCCTTTTACAAAGTACTAATGTGTTTCCTCTGGAGGAGAGGCCTTGCTTTCCACCCGTGGTTTTACACGGTGTTAGTGTTGATTGGCTGTTCTGGGCCACACACTACAGCTTGGCCAGAGGGGTATGAGCAAAGCCTGCTGACAGTCACCCTGCCTTATATGTAGTTCACTGAATCTTATGCCTATAGTAGAAGCAAAGTCCAGTTTCAAAAGGCTTTGTCTGCCATGTTCATATTGCTCACTCTACTTTTTTTGTTCTGTCTTTTTTTACTATTTTTATTGAACTATACATTTTTGTCCACTTTCTTCCCTTCTTCCTCACTCTCTCTGCTTAACGTAGTAAAGATGATAGACTGCTTCTGTGCCACCCTTTCTACCTCCTTTGTTATGAAATGCAGATAACCATTACCTTATAATAGCAGGGTTGTTGTACGCTTTAACTCAGATGGCACCTTGCTGGCACGTATTGAGGGTTCCATGATTACTTACCTACCCACCTAAACATTAAAGTACTATCATTGCCTTGGCGTTAGGTGTTTTTTGTGTTTTTGGTTTTTTCCATTTTTGTTTTACCAGTATGATTCATTCACTCATTTGACTCAATTCAGTGTAAGAAGTTAACACATCCTGAAACTCTGCTCAGCCCTGGAGTCCTGCCAGTGAGCAGCCCCTGGTACTCTTTCACAGTCTTCTGGGAAATGTCGAGCCATGGCTGAAGACAGGTTGACATAGCTAAGTTGACAGTTGAGTCCGTGATCAGTGGGGACCCAGTGTCTGGTCCTGAAATCAACCTTAAATGATGTTTCCAAGGTGAAAAAGCTGTGTCTTTCTTGCCTACACCCCCAAGACCAAGTGCACTGTCTAAGCCAATAGGGTACACAGCCATCCATCCACAGCATGTGCCTGGACACAGCCCAGAGATTTTCTCTGGGAGGTTGTCTTCTTTAAGCAATATTTTAAAGTTCTTGACCAAAAGCCAGGCCTGTAGTACATGCCTTAAATCCCAGCACATAGAAGGTAAATGCAGGGGGGGTTGAAGCCAACCTGGTCTACGTCGTGAGACCCTGTTTCAAAGGAAAACAAAAGCTCTTGATTGAGTTCACACTCTAGAATCTTCTGATGGTTGGCGGAGAAAACTGCCATGCTTTGGAACTGCCCATGAAGGTCATGATTTTGCGAAGTCCTCAGACTCTCATTGTTGCTAGAAGCTGACTAATTCGAAGCGGGGAAGTGAAGGATTTTCTGAAATGTTCCCCTCTGCACATCTGTCCCTACTGTCAAATCAAGTAGTTATTTCTGATAAGTCCTTTGGCTTCTGTGAAGCAGGCTGGCCATGTCTGGTTGTGGGTGGTGCTGATAATGACTGAACAGACAAGGCGAATGAGGGTGGGGGCGGCCTTCTCAGCCATTTCAAAGTAACGAGGGGGTTGGGAGGTGGCTCAGCTAGTGAAATGCTTCCTGTGTAAGCATGAAGAACCAGTGCTTTGGTGGTATAGACAGTAGAACTTGTGTGGCTCACTGGCCAGCCAATCTAATCAAATCAATGAACTCTAGATTCAACAAGAGGCTCTGTCAAAATAAACAAGATGGAAAGTGATCGAGGAACAAACCTGATTGTAACCTCTGTCCTCCACATACACACAAGCTCATATGTCATACACACACATGAACACATACACTGAAAACAGAAAAGGAAATGTTTTAAAACTCAAAGTAATAAGAAACCTTCGGGAATGTTTGGAGATGTCTCTGAGCACTGAAGACAGAGTTCTAGATGGACCGAGCTGATGGAGAGACAGGAACCCGGAGAGCACAGCTAACTCTAGAGTGCCTTGTTCTTTTTGGGGTATTTTGCCCTGAACCCTCCTTCTGGGCTCTGGGAGCACTTGAGCTCTTGGCGTGCCAGCAGGTAGGCTTTCTGGAAAGATTATGGACTCTGGAAACTTTCCAAAAGACCCATGGTCATCAACACGTTTCTAGCAATGTTTCCTTGTTGCAATTGATTGATTATGTGAACTTCAGTTTCCTCATCTGGTGAAGGAAAGAAAAATGGACTATTTAGTTATAATGACTGTAGATGCTATGAACCTCAATATTCAACTGAAAATGACCTTTTTTCTTATGTAGTAGTCGAAGCAAGGTGTTGCTGGTGAGCAGGTAGCTGTTTTTTATGCAGAACCTTGGAAGTCAGGCCTCTTCATGTCACCGTCCTGCCATCCCTAGGACCTTGAAATTTACCCACCTGGCAGAGGGAGAAAGGGCCAGTAGAGAAGGGCTACCCAGTTACTTTTATAAAACTTTAAAAAGACTAGTATATGAAACAGAACATAGTTAAGAGTGTGCCACACAATGCTTAAATACACATAAATATGGCATAATGTTTCAGTCAAGGAGGTGATTTTATTGCTAAATTCGCATATCGTTTTCTTGTAAATTTTTTCTTTATCTATCTTGTGTGTGTTTGTGCATGTGTGTATATGCACATGTGCGTGCCATGTGTACATTCAGAGGACACTTTGGGCAAGTTGGTTCTTTTCGCCCCTGTGAGTTCCAGATATCCAAGTCAGCTTGTCAAACTTGGTGGCCAGCACCTTTACCCAGTGAGACATCTCAATGGTCCCGTTTATCATTTTTTATGGAATAAACATTCAAATTTTTTTTCTAGCTTTTTGAAATTTGCAGCATGCTGTTAATATTGTTGTTGCTTTGCTGTCTTTATTATCTATACTCTTCATGCTATGCCATAGCAACAAGAATTCCTTATGACTTCTAAGTATAGTCTAGTACCCACTGCCCAGACTTTCTCTTCTTCCCACTCCACCCTCCAGTATGACTTCCAACTCTCAAATTCTGAGTTCAACCTTTTGCCGTTCTGCCTATGAGTGATGCTCTTAGAGCACTTGCCTCTATGTGCCTGACTTCCTTCGCCTATTATAATGACCAGTGTCCTCTGCACTCATACTCACTGTCTACAGTTTTTGTGAGTTTTTCTGTTGTTATGCGTGATTAGTATAATACTGAGCAAGCCTGCCACATTTTCTTCATGCACTTGTTGTATGGTGGACACATAGGCTTTTCTATCTGTGGCTGTCGTAAATAAAGTGCTGCAATAAACAGGGGAATGCAGATGTATGTTCCATGTGCTGATTGCATTTTATTTGGACACGTACCCTGTAGTAAGATTGTTGGATCTTATAGTCATTCTATTTTTAGCGCTTTGAGAAGCCTCCAATCTGTTTTCCATAATGTCCATGCTAGTTTACATTCCTACTAACATTGCGCAGGGGTAGAATCTTTTCCTGAACACTCCTGCCTGCATTTATCTTATGTTTTTCTGACAATAATTAGAATGAGATCAAATCATTTCGGTGTGATTTCGATTTACATTTCCTGGTCTTTAGTGGTGGTGGAGAGTTTTCCTGTCCCTGTTGACCATTTGTTTGTTTTGTTGGAGGAACTGTTGACTTCTCAATGCAATTTAAAATTGGATTTGTTATCATCTGCCATTGTGTCTTTGATGGTCTTTATTCTGGCTGTTGTTTACGTTGTCAGATGCGTAGTTTGCAAACATTCCCCCTCATTTTATGGGTTGTTTCTTTATTCTGGTGAGAGCTTCCTTTGTGCTTTGGTTTGAAATAATCTCTTTTGTCCACTTTTGATTTTGTGTTATATGGTTTTTTGTTTGATTATTTTTGTTTTTGTGGTTGTATCAAAAACAATTCTTGTTCCTTCTAATACCCTGAAGTATTTCTCTTACAATTAAACCTTCCTTTCAGTTTGAAATGATTTTTATAACTGGTAACAGGCAAGAGATAGAAGTCTAGTTTTTTCCCCTGCCTGACAACATTCACATTTATTGAGAATGTTGTCTTTTCCCTACTGGTGAGAGATCTCTACTCTTGTACCATTATTAAAATCAGTTGACTGGTCAGGGATGGTGGTACCTACCTGTCATCTCAGTACTTTGGGAGGCTGAGACACGACACGAAGATTGCCATCACTTTGAGGCCAGCTTGGGCTACAGAGTAAGTATCATGGTAGCAGAGTGAGATTTGGTCTCACAAACCAACCAACCAAACAAACAAAAACCATCAGGCTGAAGGCATACGGATTTACTTGTAGGTCATTGTTCTTTTCCCTTGACCCACATTTCTGCATCTGTTTCCCCCCGCCCAGGATATTTTGATTATTATGACTTTGTAGTAGACTTTGAACTCAAGTATAATGCCCCCTGACTTGTGCTTTTTGTTCAAGATGGTTTTGACCTTTTGGAGATTTTTGTGCTTCCATACAAATTTTAGGATTGCTTTCAAATTCTGTAATGAATGCATTTGAGATGTGATTGGGAATGGATTCAATCCATAGTTTGGATTAACAATTCAGCAATGTTGATTCTTCCCCTTCGTGAACTTTGTCCTTTTCTCTTTCTCTTTGTGTGCTTGGATTCTCTAGTGTGTTTATGTGTGTGTTTTGTTTCCTTGTTTCTTTTTTTTTTTAAATATTTATTATTTATTATGTATACAATATTCTGTCTGAGTGTATGCCTGCAGGCCAGAAGAGGGCACCAGACCTCATTACAGATGGTTGTGACCACCATGTGGTTGCTGGGAATTGAACTCAGGACCTTTGGAAGAGCAGGCAATGCTCTTAACCGCTGAGCCATCTCTCCAGCCCCCTTGTTTCTTTCTTTTTTCTTTATTTACTACTGTAAATTGGATTGATTTTTGTATAGCTATATTGTGTAGTTTGTTATCAGTGTGTACAAGGCTTTGTCTATTGGTATTGTATCCTGCAGCATTCCTAATTTTTTTCTTAACTAATCATTTTCAATGCAGTCTTTGGGGGTTTCTATGTGTACGTCATGCCATCTACAAATAACAAAAATCTTACTTTGTCTTTCACAACTTTTTTCTTCTCATTATTATTTTTTTCTGTTTCTGGAAAAGACAGGGCCTTGGGTATGGTAAGTATGGGCTCTACCAGCTGGGCTTTTACCCAAGTCCTGAACTTTCTTCCTTTCTTTATCTTGTCTCTTCACTCTTTTTGGGACTTAGAGTATCATGTTGAATACAAATAGTGAGTGTGGATAGCCTTGTCCTTTTCCAGATGTTGCTAAGTGTTCAGCTTTTTGTCTTTGTATTTTTTTTTTAATGTTTGACTGATTACACATCATCTTTGTTGTGCTGAGTACATTTTTTCTATGCTTAATGGTACGAGTTTTAATGTGAAGATATGTTGAATTTTACTAAGTACCTTTTCTTTGCTGAGAGAATCGTGAGTTTTGTCCTTCCTTCTGTGGCTAAGCTGTCTCATGTTTATTGAATCTTCATCCTTGCTTCCCTGTAATGAATCTTAACTTGATCACAGTAGATAATCTTTAATGTACTGTGTTAATGGCTTGCTAGTATTTTTGCATCTATGTCTTCAAGGTATTGGCCTGTAGGTTTGTTCATGTATTTGTTAGTTTTGTTAACTAGTGTAATGAGGTCTTGTAAGGTGAAGAAAATCCCTTTTCTTCTTTTTTACTTTTTATTTATTTTTTTTAATGAAGGGGAATAATTTCAGAAGAATTGGTAGTAGTTCTTTCTATGTTTTGGAGGTCTCTGTGGTATAGCCATCTGATCATTGACTTTTCTTTGGGAGATGATGTACTGTGAATTCAGTCTCATTATTCATCGTTAGTTTGTTCTACATTTCTGTTTCATTGGGATTCAATCACCACAAAGTGCATGTATTGAGGAATTCTCCAATTTCTTGCAACTATCAAATTTGTTGGTCTATAGTTGCTCAGACCCACTCTTTAAATACTTCACCCTGAAAGTAGCATATAGTCATTTCCTTCCTAAAGGATAAACTAGAAGAGTTCCAGAATCCGGAGGTGGTGGAGGTAGAGGTGGATTGTAGCCATTCACCATCCCACACAGTTTCCTTTTTAATGTTACGTAAGAGTAAATGAGATTGGATTGTGAACATACCCTGTTGGGGCATATTCTGCCAACTGCAGAATCCACTCTGACAGTGGATTTGCCCTCTACTTTTTCATAATGCATATTCATATTATAAGGTTATTAAATTTTGCATATACTTAGTAAACAAATTTGCGAATTCCTCAATTGGTGCAATTTTTAATACTCTGGATTTACCAGTGCTTTACCAAAAATTGTTGACAGGTTTCTGACGGCTTTTACTAGGCTGCACCAGCACTTGTTCTTTATTAATAAATGTCCCTGTTCTTAGTGGGCTTTTACAAACTGAGCAGCATCTCTGCAGCATCTGCAGAGAGTTTGGCCTCAATGTTGGGAGCAGATTTTTGTTTGAGTGTATTCAAGCACAAGGATAGTTTCCTATAGCATAAGGGGGTCATTCCTTTGGGAGTTCCCCCTAAATAATTAAAAGTATTTACAACACTCCCTGGGGGCCAAGGGCCAAGTAGTTGCCTGTGTGAATTAATTTTCATCCAATCACCACCTTTAATGATACTCAGTCTATAGAGGTCCCAAAGGAAACAAAACAAGAGGCTCAGAGACCATGTTAGCATACCTAGCCATGGAGATGCTGACATAGGCTCTGTCTGTGTTGCATTCCCTCTGGCCTCATCATTAGGGTCATGAAGGGCTTTATTTTTTTCTAAATTTATTTTATGTGCCTTGGTGTGAAGGTGCCAGATCCCCTGGAACTGGAGTCACAGACAGTCGTGAGCTGCCATGTGGGTGCTGAGAATTGAACCCGGGTCCTCTGGAAGAGCAGTCAGTGCTCTTAACCGCTGAGCCATCTCTCCAGCCCCCATAGGGATATTTTAAAATAGGTGTTCAAGATAAAGATATGAACAAGTCAGAGAAATTCCAAGGAACCTATTGTTTGGCGGAAACTGAGACGGTGTTATTTGTAGGATAAATAATGAAGGAGCATATTGTCAATTCTTCTTGTTTGTCATAGTTATGCCTTATAGGGGTGCCCGCACTGAGTTAGCCAGTCTGAAAGCATTGCCCCAGACGAAGTAGAGTTCTGTTTCTGCGAGCCTCTGACCCATGTGCTCGTCAGCCCTTCCACACATAACCTTGTTTGGTGCGTATCTGCTAAAGGTGCTGTGTTTTATGGATCACATTCACCGGCGTTGAACCCCTGCCAAGCAGCAGTAGAATTGCAGGCTGAAGAGGCATCTCTAGCGCATACTTTCTTTGTGAAGCACATTGTAGCCTTCACAAGCTTGAAAACATCCGATATCTCTCAAATACAAGGGAAGAAAATGTTCTTCAATAGATCATGGCAGAGGTTCTTGTTTAAAGGCTAGGAAAGAGAAGCAGACCAATGAACCTGACTCATTTTGAACTCAAAGAACGTATGTTCAGTGGCTTGAAATTTTCAGTGGACACAAAGGACTGGATAACTATAAATACATTTAAATGAGTAGGTGAAACTTTAAATACCTAATCTACAAATGAGAAGCTGAGAATATGGCTCGTATGGTAGAGTACATGCCTAGAGAGTTAGAGCCATAGCACGGCATTAACTGGACAATAGTGGTACAACCCTGTCCTCCTAGCAGAAGCATTCAAGGTAATCCTTAGATGCAGAATGAGTTTGAGGTGAGGTGTGTTTATATGAGACTCTAATTACTCTACATTGTAATTAGACACTAGTCCTTGCACTGCCCCCTGAGATGCAAATTTGTTAGAGCCGATGCCTTGAAGAGCTTGTCTAGAGCTGACTTTCTTGGTAAGGGGTCAGAGTGTGCTGGGTATTTCAGGTTTGCCAGCCATGTAGTCTCTGTCAACTCTGCCAGTCAACTTTCCTGACTCAGCTCAAAGTAGCCCCAGGGAATCTACTGTAAACGCATGTGGCGCTGCACCAAGAAAAGTTTTAGGTTTGCACACTACATTTTACACACTGCATTTTGAATTTCACGTAATTTTCCTGTCACAGAATCCTATCTGTCTTCTGAGTTTTCTCCCAACTCTTTAAAAATGAAGAAACCACTCTTAGCTCATAGGCTAAAGCCTAAGGTAGCCAGATTTATCCTGAAGCCTATAGTTTGTCAACTCTGATCTTTGATACTACTAGGTAGGGATGCTTAATCATTTAGGAAAGACTAAACTTTTTTAAAAAAAAGTATGGTGAAGTTTAAAAATTGCTGAAGCCCTAAAACCCAGCACAGTTTTCAAAGATAGTTCATAAACACTCATGCATCGGCACATCCATCCGTGGTCCTGGAATTGCACTTGTTCCACTGTGAACATGTGGTCTTTTTGAGCATTATGGATGGATGGATCTGCACCCCGAGTGTAATAGCAAACTGTGAGACCGGGCCACTAGCATCATTTAGTTCCTGTTTGGTTTTATTGCTGTTACCAGGCACATTGCAGGGTTCTTTGCACTCAGAGATAATGCCGGTGAAGAGGGAGAAAAATAAAAAGCGGTAATCAAGTTGTCATGCTGAACCTTGCCCTTGAAACACATAGAGCGGAGTAAGCTATACAAACGGTTTGCATGTTGCAGTATAGAAGACTTAGAGATGAGTGCACTGTACTTCCTGAGTTGGTTGGTAGTTGCCTTCTTTGGATTCTTGCACCAGGAAAACTCCAGAGAGCAATGGTCATTATCCTGCTAATGGGTGGGAAAGCGTGGTGTCCAGGGTGGATGGCAGAGGAGGGATGTAGGAGTCATACAAATCCACGAGACCTCACATCTAAAGATCTCTATGTCTCAATCCTTTATCCTTACATCAGGATCACCGCATGCACACTGTTGTTCCAGACTTTGTGTCTTTATGTCTCTGCATCCGAAGGACCTTCTCAAGGGCACAAAAGAGGGATAAAAAGTGACTGTGGCAGAAAATAGATGAGCGTCATCACAGACCAAGACACCCGCTGTCGCGATCGTGAGACACTCAGAATTGTGTTGCTCATGCAGTCAGCTGCCTCCAATTATTAAACATGAATATGTAGCACCTGGACACCAGGTGCCTCATTTGTGTTGGCAGCCTCCCCAAGGCTGTTTGACAAGATCGTATCTCTGGGAACCTCATCTTTCCACATCAGCCACGATGTTGTGATATGTGACTGAGTGGCAGATTACCATCATTCCTCTGTGCTCCAGGATCAGGTAGGATGCCAGCTATGTTCACCTTTTTGTACTCAGGGCATTAGTAATGATCTATAACAAGGAAGATGAGTTGTAGAGAGTCTTCCCAGAATCCTGTTTTGATTATATGCAAAGATAGTAACTATATATCTTACCATGAGAATTCAAAAATAGGTTAAGTGTGCTGGCACATACCTGGAATCCCAGCACGGGAGAGACTAAGAGGTTTGAGGACAGCCTGGTCTATATGATGAAACTACATCTCAGCAAAATTAAAGAATAATTAAATATAGCTTCAGTCTTATACCATAGAGGAGTGACTGAAGGCATATCTAGTAACATATCTAGTGATTGACTTTGTTTTCTGGCTATTTGAACATAAAAAATGATGGTTTAATGGGACTATATTATGGGGAAAAACACTATATAAAATTTTGAAATGATGCGATGATATGAAAAGCGAAGAAACATAAAACCACACCTAGGTCAGTAACAGTGTCAGGCACTAGCCACAGGAGTGTTTTCCTGGGACATAGACAGCTGTGATTTCTCATGAGCCTCCTAGAAACCACTATGTCTAAGCTGACCCCAACCCCCCACTACACATAAGGGCATCTTCATCACTACTTGTGATGCCATCCCTATTAACCCATGTGATGGAATCCTCACTGCTATATAGAATGACATCCTGGGTGCTTACTGCCCTCACCTGTCACAGAGGGGAGTCCTGGGGAAATGGTCCCGGTGGAAAAGTCATTGCTTCAGCTGCTAACACCAAAGAAATCTGGAGTAGAACAAGGAGACTTTTCTAGGGGGAACCTCTGACTGTGTGCAGCCATCATCCCAAGGAGGAGCCTGTATCTTGGAATTAAACTGTGTGGATTGGATGGAGCGGGTCATGGCGAGAGTTACAAATGAGCAACCCTTGCATCTTCAGGACCAGAGGTTAATGCTGCTGTCTGGAGTCCACGCTATTTCTCTCCCACTTAAATTCCATGGATCTGACCCTGGGAAGGAAGAGCTGGTTCTGGAGAAGATATTGCTCCTTGATTCTTGGCAATCAACTGTGATTCATGATGATGGTAGCAGATGGGTCCTGAGTTCAGCCAGCTGAGAGCTCTTCCCTGAGGAGGCAAGTCTAGCCTGTGAGCTGGCCTGGGCTGTCCAGTTCCTAGCAGTATGGTCAACACTGACCAGTCCTCTTGTCCCCGGTGTTTCCAGTCTGAATGTGAGATTCAGGTCCACTCTGCTGGCACCAGTTGGGGGATCACTTAGAGAGTGCTGCCACCAGCTTGCAGGAAGAGAGCTGGGGAAATGAGCGGGTACAATGGGAAGGGGGCTCTCTTTTTTTTTTTCTTTTCTTTTTTAATTGTTTTTATTGAGCTATATCTTTTTCCCACTTCCCTTACTTCCTCCCTTCTCCCCTTTCATACCCTTCCCCCTGGGAGGGGGCTCTCTTTACAGTTGAAAATTCCCATAACAACACTGATTTTTAATACTTACTAGAAAGAATGACAAACACCAGGCTGAAATCTCTGCTGTGTTTTGAGGTCATTCCTGGTTTGGCACTTTGTGCAAACCCACTAGTGTCCTGTTAATCTTCTCAGGAAGGGGAAACACCCTGAATTGGAGGTTTGTCTGCCTTCACAATGAAATATTGCCATGAAAACTCATCGGTTCTCACATGCTTACACCGACTCCCAGATGTGTTTTTCTCCTTTTGTGGAGGGTTAGAAAATCCATCATTGCTTTGGTCCATCAATGTCCACTACATCAGCATGTGCAGGTCCACTTGTCTCCTTTCCTCCCTCCCGGTGATGGGGCTCTGATGAAAGTTCAGCACGCTGTCCCAGGAGCATGGTTGGAAGGGCAGAATGGACTCTTCTTGGAGTGGAAGAGCAACAGCCCCTTGGTGCGAAGGAGCTACCTCCTGCTGTGCTGCCTGTGTCTGGATTTTGCTTGGTGCTCACTATAGCTCTGGCTTCTTCTAAACATGCTCTGCTAAAAACTCGTGACTTAGGCAAGTCTGCTGATGACAGTTTTATTCTTGTTTCGTTCCAGTTCTCATGAGAGAATCCCACTCTTCTTGCAGAGAGCTCTTTCTGATCCTCTTCCTTCTGAATTGCCTCTGGGTTTCCCTCTCTGCTCTGTGATTTCCTAGTGTTGCCCGCCCTTATGTAGGTGGTAGGTGTCCATCACACCTTCTTGACAACAGCCTGTTTCTTGTAAAGAAGCAGAGGTGTTCTGGGGGGCAAAAACCAGTTTCCCCTCTGTAGTAAGCTTTCTCATTGAGACCAACAGTCTGCAAGTAACAACACAGGGACTGAGTAATTATGAAAGCTTGGCCTTAGCTTAGGCTTTTTTTTCTAATTAGCTCTTATAACTTAATTAACCTGTTTCTATTAATCTACATTCTGTCACCTGGCTTGGTGGCTTTTCCTCTGTTCCTCCTGTCGGACTCTTTCCACGTCCCGTTTGCTGTCTCCGTTTCTCTTCTTCCCAAAGTCCTCTCATTCCCCAGAAGTCCTGCCTATCCTCTCCTGCCTAGCTATTGGCCAGTCAGTTCTTTGTTGAACCAATCAGAAGGTGTCTTGGCAGAGACATATTTTCACCAAAAGATTATTCTGCAACACTCCTCTTTCTAGTGTTTTAAGTTTATGAACAAAATACATCACATGCATGCCTTGTTAAGGTTACTAATCACTTGGGGCTAAGAACTAAGTTAAAGAGGTCAAATCTCTTAGCCCATCAGTAGCAGAGAGTTTGCTCATTGGAAACAGCAGAGAGAGAGTGTAAAGGAAGAGCTGAAGAGATTCAGATGTGAAAGGGTTTTGATGACCTCTGCTTGGCCCCTTAACATGAGTGCAAACATGCATGGACTGGAGAGAGGTGCCAGTTCCTAGGGTCACTGACAACCTGCAGCACAGCAAGAAACTACGGCCTGCATCCTGCAATTGCAGGAAATGTACTGGACAATGACATGAACCAGCCCAGAGGCGAATTCTTCCCCAAGACTCCTGTTACAGCTAAGCCTATCTATGACTTAAACTCAGCTTTGAAGCCAGGGCTGAGAAACTCACATTCTTGCCTACAAAATGGCATGGTATATAGGTGTGCGTGTGTGTGTGTGTGTGTGTGTGCGTGTGTGTGTATGTGTGTGTAGATGTGGTTTGGTAGCTATACAAAACGCACATAGATCCTCAAGACTAAGAATGTTAGAGGAGTTGTTCGGGACAAAGCCTGGGCTCTGGCAGCCCTGACAAGTTAGATTCTGCCACTGGTCCTTAGGAGACAAAGTTAAGAGACCCATAATGATGAGAAATGGAATTTATTCAGTGTGGCCACATTGGGTATAATAAGTATAGCAGCTACAGCCTCTTGTACAATAGCTCTTAACTGAGCATTCAGTGGGGTTGCTTTTGCCCTGCTTTAAAGTGAATGCCTCTAAGGATGTCAAGAATCTCAGTATTTTTAGCACTCTGTAGGAGTGGCTTCCAGTAAGTTTGAAGATGGGTCAAATATTGGCCAATATTTTCCTGTATCTGATAGAATATTGCTGTTCCGTTACCGGCAGTAGTCGACACACATGGGATTTGTATGATCACAACTGTGCCGTGTAGTTAGATAGTATCTGCATATCTACCAACAGTAGCGGGCACACATGGAGTTTGTATGATTACAACTGTGCCGTGCAGTTAGACAGTATCTGCATATCTACCAGCAGTAGCCGACATACATGGAATTCGTATGATCACAACTGTGCCCTGCAGTTAGATAGTATCTGCATTTTCTGAATGAAGAACTTGGGGCACAGCCAGGCTAAAGGATGTTATGGTGTCAATTTGTAATGGTTCCCTAGAAGCTCACAGAGCCAAGGCATAGGCCCAGTGCAATGATATTCAGAGATGGGATCTTTGGTGGTTGCTGCACCATTAAGGCTCTGTGCTTATCAGTAGATTAACCTATTGATTCGTTCATAGCTTAATAGGGTTTGGGAGGGGGTAGAAAATTTAGAAAGTGAGGTCTAATTGGAGGAGGTGAAGGTTCTTGAAGGCCGTATTTGGTCCTTAGTGCCTTATTCCCTCTCTTCCTTTCTCTCCTCCTCCCTCCCTCCTTCTCACCGCCTTCTGACCCCTCCTGATCGTGTGTGTGGGCAGCGCCTTCCTTGCCTGTGTTCCTCCATCAGGATGTTAGGTATGCTCTTTGTCACCAAGATGGAAAACTGATATGATGTGGTTTACTGAAGGCTGTACAAGTTAGTAACAGAACCCAAGTTTAAACCCAGGCTTGTTGCTCTAGAACCGGCAACCGCGTGTCTACTGAGCTGTATGTCCTGGTCTTCTGTCCTCATGTTGGTCCATTCATCAGAGGTAAGGAAAGCTTGTGGCTCAGTAGAAGTCACTTATTTTTACTCTCTGTAAGGTCTCCTATGTCTCATATGAAAGACTTCAGTTGTTGCCTAAGATAGCGTCAGGTGCAGAATGAACAAGCATGGCTGGTCCATGTCAAGTGGGAGGCTATAACCCAGCAATTCTCACTAAATACCTCTGAACATAGAGAATTCCCTCTCTCAATACGGTGTCGCCACCTTCCACAGGATGTTCTGCCCTCCCGTCCAATCCCTGCGTCCAATCCCTGCGCTGAGATCTACTACCTCAGCACCAGAGGACAGCAGCAGGGGTCACCTTGAAACCTGCCCACAGGCCTGAATTGCCAACTGTGATGCTCCCTTTGCAGTTTCAAATTTCGTCTGTGGGTTTTCCGCCCATGAGTTTTTATCTTCCTTTGCGACCGTGTGGTCCGTTTTCTTTCTCTGTTGCCAAGTTGAGGAGCTGTGGAGTCGGGAGAGGAAAATATCTTTCCATATTCTACCCGTAAGGAGCCTTGCCAAAGTCTGTCCCGAGGCGGCTGGATGGAGGCCCAATCCTGTTCTCAGAAGCCACGTCCACAATGAGCATCTACAGATGAGGAGCCAGTGCGTGGCCCCAGCCATGCTGGACACAGAGTGACAGGCTATCCCTGCCCTGCACTGTGCTTTGAGAGCACATCATGTCCTTGGCCCTGACAGCCCTTCTGCTGGGAAGCAGCATATTTCCCATTCTCTAGTTCTCCTCCACCCCCCACAGCATCAATTTTAATAATTACACAGGAAGTTCCTTTTCCTTCAGAAAAGATGGCCATTGCAGTTTTCGGCTGGGTGTTGACTGGTTTTTTTTTTTTTTTCTTCTTCGAATCCCCAAGAGTTATGGCATGAAGGGAGTGAGTCACATCTTCTGAGGTAGTGAGTCCAGGAACACCTCAGTAGGCAGTGCTGAAGTGCAAATGTAGGACTGGACTTCACAGTGGCCTCCGAGCAAGTCCCTTAACCTCTCCACGGAGGCTGCTTCAGTTCTGGGTCAGAAGAGCTTGGTGGGGAATTTGGAGGGCAACTTCCTTGGTGAGTGACTTGGTAGAAAGGGTTTAAGAAGCCTGAATGAGGAGGCACGAGGAGAAAGGGAAAGGTATCGTGACTATGCCATACCTACTGGAAAAATACGAGAGCCACCGCTTGGCCCAAGATGTTGGTTAAAGATTGAGTCCACTGACTCTTAAGGATACAGCAGTCCAAACTCCAGTCTCCCACAGCAAATAGCAATTCCCCATGCAAATTTAATGCTTTTCCTACAATAGCTGAGTCCGGGCTTATACCCTCTACATCTGGGCCCCACCACGCCATAGATACAGAGCTTCATCTACCGAGACTTTCCCATGCTCATTATGATTCTACATTTCTCATCTGAAAAACACTTCACAAATAGTTCTCCTGTCTCCCAAAATTATTGTGAAGTTCAGATGAGGATATGTGTGCCCAGAGCGTGAAGTAGTGTTTTGTGTGAAATGTGCATAAAACAGTTTCTGTCACTACTGATATTTTGTCTGTCTGTCTGTCTGTCTGTCTGTCTGTCTGTCTGTCTGTCTGTCTGTCTGTCTGTCTCTCTCTCTGTGTGTGTGTGTGTGTGTGTGTGTATCTGTTTCCTTCAGGGAACAGGAATCCATGATAGCTTTGGGGCCTGCTTCATCTTCGTGGGGCCCAGAGTGATTTGAGTACCACATTCCTTCCTCTCTCCTGGGTTCCCACTGTGACCTGAGAAACACCTGTACTGGAGTCACCTGGGGAACCGATTGACTTGTCAGTTGTTGGGCACTGGCCCAGAACCTCTGAGTCAGAGGCTGGGTGGGTATCAGCTCTGTTTGCAGCCTGCCCCCTTCTTTCTCAGCTCCGCTTGCCAGCACTGCAGACTGTGTGAAGTGTATGCTACGTGCTGTGCTGTCTCCATCCCCAGGAGAACCAGGGCATCCGGGGGTGGGAAGGGGTTGGAAATGGATCAATTAGCATGGAGTCTTTGCTTGAACTTTACCCTGGGTTTATGGAGCTTGGAGACACAGGGAAGGTTGCACTCCTCTCTACAGAGCTGCTTAATTCATTCTCACTCTCTCATGGAGTGCTATTGGCTCATTCCAGCCACTTAGCCCAGTGATATTTGCTTCCAGTCTGAGTGGGCAACCAGAGCTGTTGATGGCAAGGTGTATTAGCTCTTAACCCGAGCCAGGTGGACATTTCCCCACTATTCAAAACTTAGGTCATCCAAATCTAATAGCTCCCCAGTAAAGACCAAGCTTGGTGTCAGGTTCACAGTGCTGTTGTTCCTCTCCTTTGGGACCCCCCCCCCATGGCAGCCAGCACAGGGCATACTCCATATAGATCAATTAGCTGAGTTCAAGGCTAGAGGATTGGCTCAACCATAAGTCACACATATATATATGTGTGTGTGTGTGTGTGTGTGTGTGTATATATATATATATATATATGTATGTATGTATGTATGTATATGTATATTGGTTTTTTGAGACAGGGTTTCTCTGTGGCTTTGGAGCCTGTCCTGGAACTAGCTCTGTAGACCAGGCTGGTCTCGAACTCACAGAGATCTGCCTGCCTCTGCCTCCCAAGTGCTGGGATTAAAGGCATGTGCCACCACCGCCTGGCCGTAAATCATATATTTAGTGCACACAAGGTCTTGGGGTTTAATCCCTAACACCCAAACCAACAGCAGTGACAAAAACAGAAGAGCAGAAGCAGCAGCAGCAGCAGCAACAACAAAAACCCCAAACAAGCAAACATCATCAAAAGGAAACAAAATTAAATATAAGTTCAAATTCCAACCAATGTAGTTCTCTTACCCCACCCCCACCCCTCTCTCTCTCTCTTCCTTCAGCAGTTTTATGGATCTTCCTCCCTTTGTACAGCTGCAAAGCACTATGGTTAGTTGGATGCAGGATTGCCTCCATACCAGTGCTTACACATCCCTGTTATCTTTTGTAGGCCCCAATCACAGGCCTGAACTTTGCTCACTGAGCTATTAGCAGAAGCTGCCAGATGAGCTTTGGAAAAAGAACCTCCAATTCCACTGTTGAAACTGCGCCATCACCAAAAACAGGCTGTGTCTGAGCTAGCCCTTCAGATTTTAAAAGTGCGATTAATGAAGTCGAATAGAGTCAGAGAAGTCTACCCCAACTGACAGCAGGCTAGACCAGTCACCAGCAAGTTTCAAGACCCCTCCATGAGCCTAGTCAAAGTCAATTCAAGCTGTCTGCCCAACTGCTTTGATGTATGGATATCAACCTAGTGTCTATGCCATGGAGGTCTGGTTGTTAACAAGGTTTCCATGATCTACACAATGGAGATGTCAGTGACATCTCTTGAATTCTACAAGGACAGGAGCTGAATAGGACCACGTACATCACCTGTCCATTAAATCCTTGCTTAGTGACTGGGCAGTCCTAGAAGGTAGAGGTAGTAAACCCTGTGCATATCTGTCTGGCAGTTCACCCATCCACTACACTCAAGGTATCTCTATGCTCCATTACAGCAATTCTCCACCCACTCGCAAGCCTATAATGGTAGAGATATCATTTGCTGGACCGAGATCATGAAAAATAGCAAAGGGGTGTTGAGAAGCTAGGTTTTCTTTTGGTGTATGAAGCTGAAGGCTTCCTAAGTCTTGTGCAATCCACCGATAAATTGGGCCCTCATATGAAGGCACACTTATTATATTGCTCAGAGTCTTATAGTCAGAGGCAGGCATCTTTTTGTGAGTGCAACATGGAGCTACAGAAGGACTTAAGGCTCCTGGTCTGTATCAACATATCTCATTCCTTCTCAGCTGACTCAGCAGGGTGGAATTACTTGCCTGCATCTTGAGGAGGAGGAACATCAACTCAGAGATGGGAAATGGGGAGTGACCAGAACGGACAGCTAAGAAAGTAGGTTTTATGCAGAAGGAGATTCCACCTAGTGGATAGATGTCACTGCTGAATGTGACCAGGTTACCTATGACACCTTGTGTGATTGCTGCAACCTCATGGACCAATGAGTGTCACTGAAAAGCCTGGGCAATTGACCTCAAAGACATTGTAAGTTTGCAGAGCTTCGTGCAAGCCTTAGAAAAACATACAGTTCCACACCCAAGGCACTGTGTGCTCTCATCTCAGGGAAGCCAAGCAAAACTGGAAAGTGTGTATGTGCCAGGATGAGGTGCAAGAGCTGCTTCAAGGGTGACATGCCCAGCCCACCCTCCAAAGAGCTAAAGAGAAAAGCCCCCATTCCAACCACCTGCTACTGACTTCTTCCTCTTGCCTGCCAGCTTGAAGTGGGATGGGGACAGCGCCAAGGACATTCTTAGGCTTCCGTTCTTGCTGGCACACTAGCCAGGAAGAAACCCCGGTTGGCTGCCTGCCTTGGGCAGATGCCACCATCGTGTGTTTGCTGGGCGGGCCATGGGTAGGAAGCAGAATGCTTCTGATAGGCCTTGGGCATTCCAGACCTCTGGGATCAGCTACTGGGACAGGCACATTCAGGACCTAGCTCTTCACCTCCCTTCTACCTGATAGACAAGTGATAATCCTACCACCTCCTCATGTAACCCGGGGATGAAGGCAGGAGGCACGGCTGATGTCTATAGAACAGACGCTGTGGCTTTAAGTCCTAGTGAAAGAACCCCCACACCCTCAAGAGCACACTCAAAAATTATCTCCACATGTAGGATCTCACATCATTCGGTTGGGACAAATCAGAAGGATTTATACTGGAACACTAGATCTGGTGGCACACACCTGTCATTCCAGTGTCCAGGGAAGTTGAGGTGAGAAGACCAAGGTTCAAAACTAGCCTAGGGAACATGATGAAACCTTTTTCCAAAGACAATATTAGATCTTAGAATTCATCTGAGGGCCTCCACTATCACTTTGCCTACTTTTACATAGACATTACAAGTCACTTATGTATCCCAAACTGGCCTGGATATCGTATGTGACCCTTGACTTATAATATTCCTGACTTCACTTTCCAAGTGCTCAATTATATGACCTTGTCTTCTGTGGTATTCCCAGTTGGTTTTTCTTTTCTTTTCCTTTCTTTCTTTCTTTCTTTCTTTTTTTCTTTCTTTCTTTCTTTCTTTTAATGTGATATAGGGAATCAAGCCTAGGACTTCAGACCTGAAGGCAAGCATTCTGCTATCTGAACCCGCAACCCCAGCCCATGAATGATTGAAACACACACAGAGTCTCAGTGGAGCTCCTTTCCTGTTTGAACCGTGCAAGGGACTAGTTCTGAGGTATTTCTTAAACGGGAGGGTTTCAACCCTGCCGAAACAACATGGCAGTAATTAACATGCTGGGTGCTTGCTTCATGCCTGGCAAGCTTTTACTATTACATGAGACCATGCCATGAATGGCATATTGTCAATATCCTGTTTTACTACTGGGCAACCAAAGCCCAAGAGCTAGAGTAGGTCACTCAGTCCCTTACAAGAAGCCCTAAGGCAGAAAAGGAAATGTCACTCTCTGCTTTTAAAGTCTAGCTTCATTTCTGATTCTTTTGTTGAAAATGGTGTAAGAAACCCAAAATGACTCCTACCCATGTGGCCTGCACTCAAAGAAGGATGTGTTGTCTCATGTCTCCTTGAACCTCTCAAATCACTCTTTGAAGCAGGACTCCAGCATCTAGCATCACACTATATCAAGCCAGGGGTAGAGGATATGCCCCAACATCTTTGTCTCCATCTCTGTGGATTTTTTCCTATTCTGCCATTTTCCTCATTCTGAGATCTAATGTGCCAGGACAGGCTGTGGAGGGAAAGGAGCACCCACCTTCCAGGCTAGGTGGGCACCGCGAACTGGCAGCCCTCTGTAGTTCAGTTCTAAGGCCTGGGAAGCTCCAAACTCAACCTCTTTCTTACAGCTTCCTTCATCTCTGGCTAGAACCTTGGGCTTCTGGATAGAGAGAAGATCTTGGCAGATCTTCCACACAGGCCCCTCATCTGTATAACATGAGTCCTAGGTCTGTCCCTGTCTCTGTCTGGACCAAGGAGGAGCTGATATGGCTTCAGTGGGATCTAAGCCCCTCCCCAGCTCTGTGCTCTGTGCTCGCTCTGTCTTCCTTGCTCCCATCCCTGCTCGGCTTTATTTATCCCTTTGTGCTCTCTACTAGCTACATGCTGTGACCCTTCATTTCAAGCTCTTGCATGGTTCCTGTAGTTACTAATGTGAGTTCTCATCGCCAAGAAGAAACTGAAGTCTCCAGAGGCAGGGGCCAGGTTATCACTTTGGGTTTTTTTTTTTTTCTTTTTTAGATTTATTTTACTATATGAGATGTTTTGCCTGCAAGTATGTATGTATCCTGTACGCATACCTGGTGCCCAAGGAGGTCAGAAGAGGATGGTGGATCCCCTGGAACTGGAGTTAGAAATGGTAATGAGTCATCATGTAGGTGCCAGAACCTGAACCCCAGTCTGCTGCTAGACCAACATGTCCTCTTAACTGCTAACCCATATCTTCAGCCCCCATAGTGGGAAAAAGCCTAGCCCACAGTGGCCTCCTTTTGTTCAGTCATCTCAGCTTCAGTCAGACTTGTCCAGTTTAGTCTCCCAGCCTGCTTCGTTCACCCTTTAGAAGCCTTGGCAGACAGTCAACCAAACTGGCTAATCACGTAAGGTAGGATACTGGTGCTAGAGCCCCGATGACTGCTTCCTGTCTTGATGGCTTCCCAGACCTGGCCACCCTGAGGCCCAGATACAGAGATTCACCTTGACTGGCATGGATATACCACCTGGGGCTGCCGTCTGGGGCTCATCCCACGGTTGCCATCCTTCCTCAAGCCTCTACTTCTCTCACAGATAAGCCTTCTGCTTTTCCCCGGGCCATTCAGTCAGTCTACAGCCTGTCCCCTCCGAGGATCTCTGGTAGCAAGAACATAATGACATGGAAGGGGTCTGTGGTTGTGAGGAGAAGCAGGATGCTGTGTAGTGGAGAGTATAGGCTGTGCCTTCCGATTCTGATAGAACGCCTGACTCTGCCAGCCTGTCACTGGGATCTACCTGCTTCATGCCTCAGTTTCCTCTTCTGACGATGGGTCTCTACCCAGTACATTAGTACCAGTGAAGGGTACAGAGTACTCGAGGCTTGCCCGGTGTAAGTGTTCTACAGACAATAGCCGCTAAGACAGTGATATCCTATGTGAGTTATCATCCTAGCTGTTGGGTGGCATCTGGAGGTCAAGAGATTAGGAAGCAGTCCAGGAGCTTGGCTACATCATGTAGCTCCCTTGTCCTGCTCCCCAGTTTTAGATCCGTCTGAGGCAAAAAGAGAGAGCAAGCATCTGACTTCTGTGATCACAGAGGACCCTGTTCCCTCCTCTTATTTTTAATTCAAATGTGTTTCTGTCCCGCTCAGAGCCACTGAGGAACTGAATGAACATGGAGTGTATCAGTTGCTTCTCTAGTCCTGTGATAAAAAATACCAAGGCTATTCACAGAAGGAAGTTTATTTGGTCTTAATGGGTTTAAAGGGTTGGAGTCCATCTGTGGTGGCATGGCAGCAGAAGCCGGATGTGAGGGCTCGTGTCTTGATCCACAAACACGAAGTAGAGAGAAGGGAGAAGAGATGATTCAGGCACCTTGGCTCCCAAAGCATCATTCTAATGATGTGCTTCCTCCAGCAAAGCTACACTCCCTAAGTCTCTCCAAATGGTATCATCAACTGGAGACCAAACATTCAAGTCCCTGGGATCATAGGGAACATTTCTCATCCAGGCTCTCCCAGATACTGTGAGCCCTTCCCAGTCCTGTTTCTTGCTCACAGCCTTCATGACATACAAAATAGCTCCTCATGCTTCAGGAATGGTTAACTTTGAATTCTTTGGCCCCAGCCTGCTCTGGATGGGCTAAGTGTGGTATATGTGAACTTGGGCCTATGGGAGTGGGCTGCTCCCTCCCTTTGTGCGCCCCTGAACTCATTCATCCCAGTCAGAGGTTAAGTTTCCTTGACCCGTCATATTACCAGTGATCTGTGTGCCACTGCTGGTCAAGGAGCTGCTTGAATGTCAGCCCCTGCCTGGCATACCTGGAGTTGGCACACCTCAGCTGTTCCAGGGCAGATCCTGTGACTGGGGGTTAGGTAGCATGTGGGATGGTTACAAAGCCCAATACGTCCTCCTTATGACTTCTCGGGCTGGGTGGCAGGTGGCTGGTGACTGGCAGCTGGCGGGTGGCTGGGGGCGGCTGGCAGAGTATGCATGCCTGGCACACCTGCCAATTGGACCTGTGATCACGATGGGGCTGTCCAGCCAGCCCGGTGCGTTACAGAACGCAGAAGCTTCAAAAGGCAGCACATAAGCACTGGGAACTGCAGGGAGCTTAATCGCCATTGTCTGGCTACAGGTCTGGAGTGTGGGAGCGTCCTTGGCATGCACGGCTGGCTGCTAGCATGGCAATTGTGCAGGCAACACCGACCTTGAAGTTCAGCAGAATCTTTGGTCTTTCTGAGCCCCTGCTACTCACACCTTACACTGACTTAATGGCAAATGGAGAGTAAGTTGGTGAGGCTCAAAAGCCTATGGAGCGAGTGTCTCTAATAACAACAGCACTTAATAGTAGCAGCAGGTAATACTGAACATTTGTTCTGAGTGTGAGCCCCAGAGTCCCAGTACCTGGGCTCATTAGAGTGCTCGAAATCCCAGGTTTACCTGTTGTCTGGAAAGCAAAGACAGTGGTCGTTTCCATATCACAGTGGCTGTTTCCATATCACAGTGGCTGTGAACTGTGTATAACGCAAACCACGTGAGAAAGCCTCCAAACACTGCCACGGCTCCCTGAGGGGAGAAGACCCGAGAAAACCCTGTGGCTTAGCCCACTGACATCCAGCATCTCCAAGAGTAGAAAGCCCTTTTATTGGATCCCATTTCCACCATGGGAGTTTACCCACCAAATTTCCTCTGTGATCGCTTTTACTTATCGACATGGATCTGACATGGGTTTCTAGGCAGATTTCCTAGCATTCTGGCCAGTACCATGTGGGGAAAAACAAACAAACAAAAACAAGAAACGATGTTCTAGTAGGAGATAGCTGTGGCCTTTGTGGAAAAGAAATATTTTATTTGACAGATTGAAAAATGACCTGCACATGCCTATGGGGAAGTCTTGGGATGGAGTGAACCACTGGTATAAACACACTCTGTTGTCTGACACTATCGATTTGACTCAAATGTCCATGAAAGTACCTTTGAGCACTGGGTTTCGCTGGGGGTCCCCACCCCATGTCTTTCCTGGAGCATAAGAGTTATAGTTATAATGCTTAACCGGTCTTGTTCTATATTTGCCACCTGCCCAGAAGTTCTCTAGTTACAAGGATGCTGCAATGGGCAATATCATGGCCACTACCCCAGTGCAGCCTCGAACCACCAAGGAGAGACTGAGGGAGTCACAGTGCAGGCTCTGCTGGTATTAGGGGCTAAGAAGGGAAACAGTGTGTTAACAGACACAAGCGTAGTGTTCGCAGAAGTAATTTTGCCCTGCCGATAGCTACATTGCCCTTCTGTTGGCTGTTCATACCTCACTTGCATGCATCCTGAATAGGAAAGATAATAGATTACTCTTCTACCTCAATGTCTTCAGCCAAGGGCTTAGAACAGAGAGTATGATGATCCCGATGCTTTAAGCTCAGGCCCTTGTGAGGAGGAGCAGGGGAATAGGTGGGTTGAGAGAGGGCATCAGCCCTGCTCTCTGGGAGTCCTGCCAGGGTGCCCTGAGCCCCCCTCTTAGTCATGGCAGTCTTTCTTCACTTTGGCCTCTGCCAACTGCATTTCTTCTTTCTGCCTCTGTTGGGAGCAATGCTTCTGACCGTTGGTGTATGAAATTGGAGCCAGCTCACAGCAGAGTTTGTGGCAGTCCTAGGCTACTTGCCAAGGTCCTGTTTGCCTCCCTTCCTTTCCAAACCTGATCATCTTTCTCTCTGATCTTTCCTTACCTGGCTACTGGTGCAGTTCAGAGAATAGTCTGCACTCTCACCTGCCTTAGACGCTTGTCAGATTCAAATGTACCACCTTCACCTATCCTTAATCCCTTGCAGTACTCTTGCCCCTTCCATTGTCCTCAGGTTACTGCCCTTCCCCTCCCCTTTGGTACACATTATAGCCCCAAAGAATAAAAGGCAACTCAGGGAGGAGAGGAGGCAAGGTAAGGAGTCTGGCTGGCTCTGCCCTCACCAAGAAGATCCCCTTGGACACTGTTAAACAGGCTGCTGTATTGTAGGCGGATTGGAAGCGGCTGGCTACTCTACAGGCTATTGGGAAACTCAGGCTACTGTAGTTTAGTGGAGAGAAGATCCTGGGTGGTAGGAGATGGCACTGGGAGATGCCCTGGGGGTCAGAATGAATCCCCGCTGTGCAGATGTAAAGTGTCAGGGGGAAAAAAAAGAAATTTATCTTGTGCAACTATAGACCTAAGTTTCTACCTGGAATCAGAGAAGCGAGTGGGGTACATTTTGTGTTTCAAGGAAAGGTTGGAATTTTATGTCTGTGACTCCAGTGAGAGTGCCCAGTGGAAATGAATGTTTGTGTGAAGGAGCAGTCACTGCGTTTGCATCTGGCATGTGCAGGTGAATTCTGTGTCACGTCACCTGGGGTAGGGTACCAGAACACTGGATCAAATACCGGTTTAGGTGTCATGGAGAAAGTAGGTTTTTTGCTTATTACTCTTTCTTGTCTTTCCTTTTTGGTTTTGAGACTCTCACACATGAATATGATACATTTTGATTATAACTACCCTTCCCTTATCCCCCCACATAGCCCCCTTTCAAATTTGTATCCTCGTCTATGTTTACTACAACTGTTATGATTACTATTGCATGTACCCATGGGTGTTAGGCCCATCACCGGGGTGTGAGCAGCCTCTCAGGGGGATGCTTAACCCTGAGGCAAACTGACTTTCCCTTCCTCAGCATCAGTTGACTGCCTTTAGCTCTTCAGCTTGGGTTGGGACCTCATGACCTCTTCCCCGGTCCATGCCGAGATGTTGACTAGGGTGGTTCTGTGTAGGTCTTACATAGGCAGCCATGGGTGATGAGTGTTCGTGGGTGCAACACCGCTGCCATGTTCAGAAGACACTATTTTTGCAGCAGTTTTCCTGGTCCTCCAGTTCTTAGAGCTTCTCTGACCCCTCGTCTGTGTTCCCTGAGCTCTGGATGTAGGGGTTGCATTATAGAGGCCCACAGTCACTAATTCTCTGCACTTTTTCTCGTGAGGACTGAGAGCTGCACAAAGTATTTAGGAGCCAGTTGGCTACCATGTCGGCTTAGCAGAATCGTGGTCATGGGTTCTCCTGGGATCTATAACCACCCCAGCCATGAGTTCCTGGTTAAGTGAAGCACACTAGGAAAGAGTTCTACTGAGTGGATCTTAAGTCTGAAGAGAGAGTTGTTTCTGGTCATCCCTAAGATGAAGATGCCACTATTGTACCATTGGGTACATCTTACTGGACCAGTAATGATTGTAATTCACAGAATTTACAGTTGAGTAGGCCTATTGATAACTTTTCTCTCCTGGCAGCTTGCATAGCACCTTCTAACACTATAAGAGCTATCCAGCAGGGATAGATGCCAGGTCAGCACCAGCTCTATTTCTTCAAGTCCTTGACTGAAGTGTGTGGTGGCTTCAGCAATAGCATCTACAGGTTATGAAAGCAACCCAGAGCAATGCATTAAACTATATTATTTGGGAGGTCTCTTGGACCCCCTTAATGGTTGTTGCTGTTTTGTGGAAAGGTTTTGATATATAGTATAAGCTGACCTCAAACTCATAATCCTCTTGGCTCTGGAGTGCTATGATTACAGTCATTGCATCACGTCCCCAATCTAAGGTGTTTTTCAATGGAGTTAGTGTTTAAATTAATATAGACTGACTAAAGTGTGTTAATCTTCATGATGTGGGTGGGCCTCCATCAGACAGTTGGAGGCTTCAAGAGAATAGACTGGGGTTTTCTATGGCCCTAGGAAGTGGGGATCCTGACTCCATGCTGCCTGTGGATTTGAACTGCAATCTCTGTTTGCTGGCTTTTCCTGCAGACTGTGGGCATGGGAGTCCCATGAATATGTGAGCAAACATGCCCCCCCCCTTTCTCTTCTTCCCTTCTCTGTCTCTCTCACACAAAATCACCCTCTGGGAAATATTAAATCCCTGGAACAAAGCGATCAACTGGGACGTCTGAAATGTGTACAAAAGTGAATGTGTTTTGCATGTAGAAGCCCCCAATTTAAATTCTCCAGGCTGGGTCTGGTCACCCTGCAGGCAAGAAACTATCTTGCTAGTTCTTTGTGCTTTTATGCCTCCCTCTCTCCCCTTGAACTTTGTGTGTGTGTGTGTGTGTGTGTGTGTGCTCTCTCCCCTTGAACTTTGTGTGTGTGTGTGTGTGTGTGTGTGTGTGTGTGTGTGCGCGCGCGCGCGTGCGTGTGTTTGTGAACTTCGGAGGTATTTGCTGATCACTTACTATGCTCCAGGCACACCCTTGCCCATTACTCAATGCTGCCTTTTTTTGAAGCTAGGGCCATTTATCTTCTTTCATTCTTTTCTGACACTTTGGGATGTGATCCCAGAAGGATTTTCCTATTTGTTGGATGCTCTGTGGTCGCCTCATCAAAGTCCCTCAAGGTCCTGGGAAGCAGCAAAACATCCAGTAGTTCTCTCCTGTGTCAGGCATTGATTGTTCCAGCATCTTCCTTCCAGGCCATTTGCAGTTCCTTTACCCCCGAAGCCTCTGGTAGTCACTTAGTGTCTCTTCGTCCTGAGTAATCCCGTTTATTACACACGTGCAGCTTCCTTACTGGCAAGTGTTGGCAAAAATAGTCCTGCAGCCCCGAGGGACAGGGTCATTTGAACTTGGCGACTCTAAAAACATTTGGTGTGAATAATGAAAAGCGCAGCCGGCAGTGGTGGATTCCTCTCACCCCTTTGTTCCCTGTTTGCTTTGTGAAGCGGAATGTTTAACCCATATTTTCCAAGAACTGAGTAGGTGGATTGCTGGGGACAATTGATTTTTTTTTAAGAGTAGTATTGTTCTTTTGCATGTGGAAACCATGAGGCAAAGAATAACATTGAGCAAGAGTCATCCTGATGACCAGGCCTGGCTAATTGTGGAAGCAGTGTTGCAATGTGTTTGGGCCTTCGTGTGCTTCAGGTTGAGTGGTCCTATCTAAAATGCTTGGGGCCACAAGTGTTTGTTTCAGGTTTCTTTTCTCAATGCGGTGGGTGCATAGAAATGTCTTAGAACTGAGGTCCAAGTCTCTTTTATGCTTTATATATTCCTGATCTACATGGCCCGAAGGGGAGTTTATACAACGTTTCTATGATTTGTGGCAGGGATGAAGTTTATGGTGTCGGCTGTTTTCCCATTTGTGCCATCATGTTGGCCCTCAACACATTTTGGATTCTGGAACATTTTAGGTTTGCGATTTAGGGGTCGGGAATACTGGGCTTCTATAGTGTGTCATGTCTTCGTATAACTGGACTTTGCTCTGGGCCCAGGGTAACCCTTAAGGTCACATAGACCATTTCTTTCTTAGATTGTGGTTGTTTAGAATGGGCAATGGTGGCAGCTCAGCAGGTGGTAGAGACCCCAGTCTTCTTAAGTAATACGGAATTCTGCGTCAGGTTATGGAGTGCCCGAGGCAGGTGTCTAAGTTGTCTCAGCAGGAGAAGTTTGACTAGGCAGATCCTAGGACGCAGGACTGTGGATGTTAGCAGATGTCTGTCTTTTTCGGAAGAGCCTTCCCTTCCTCTGCATTTTACCCTCTCTTGTGTTGCGAAATACTTTTTGGATTTTGTAATTCAATAAAATGTCCTATGGATGAATAGTATAAGCGGCCTGTGCCCTGGGACCTTAATTGTGACCCCGTTGTCCCTCACAGGTCACCACCAACTGGAACTGGGGATGAGGGAAGCTTCTTTGACTCATCAGGTTTTGAAAGCAGAACAAAGGTTTGCAAGGAAGCAAGTGAAGCACATTCAGCTTGGCTGCCTCATCACAAGATGCTCTGAGAGCTGGAGGGAGGGCGTGGCTGGCGTCCCTGCATAGATGCAGACCTAGGCCTGAGAAGGGACTCAGAGCTCATTTCCTACAGACTGGTCCCCAAGCCCACCCCGGTGCTGAGGATGACTTCTGAGACTGCAGCACCTGCAGTTGGAAGGAACAGATGCTTCGCCCTGCTTATTCCTCCTGTAGTCATGATTCTTGGCTATGTGTGTCCATATGTCTCATTCTTTTTCTTTTTTTCTTTTTTTTAAAGATTTATTTATTATGTATACAGTATTATGTCTGCCTGCAGGCCAGAAGAGAGCACCAGATCTCATTACAGATGGTTGTGAGCCACCATGTGGTTGCTGGGAACTGAACTCGGGTCCTTTGGAAGAGCAGGCAGTGCTCTTAACCTCTGAGCCATCTCTCCAGCCCCATCTCATTCTTTTTCATTTGCTGCCTCGTGCTTTGTAGTGGTTTTTTCTAGATCTTATAAATGCCGATTCTTGTGGATTCATTCCCCCCCTTTATTTCTACTTCTGCCTTTCCTCAGGTCATAAGAGTTCCATTTTCAGGAGCCTAAACTCTTGAACTACTGTACTTCTTTCTCTCCCTCCTTACCTTGCGTCTATCTACCCATCTATCCATCTATGAAAACAGCTGCCCATGTAGATGCTGGCATACGGGCCCAAGGCCTAAGGGTGTGTCTCCATGTTCTATGTCCAAGAGACAAAGGGAAGCCCCAGAAGGGATGCCTTGGCACTGGTTCCTTCTGTTGCCTGTTTGGAATGTAGGAGAGCCACTAAGGCAGGTGATTAAAGAGTAAGTCCTTGGGCCACTGGGTCCTCTTCTGTCTCTTGGGGACTTTCTAGGACCATCATTGGCTGTTAAACCCTCCCTCCCATCCCATCCCATTCTTTGTTCTTTGGTCAGAAAGCTGGAGGATGTGTTCTGGCATGAGGTTGGTAAGATGGGTGAGGGGATGCTCAAGGGCCTGTATGGGGGGGGGGAATCTTCTTTCTTGGACTGAGGGAGAGCCAAATTTTAATAATGTTGCAAACTTGAAGCCTTCAAAGAGGACCTGGGCCTTCAGGCTATTCTCCCTAGAGAAAACTGAGCAGAAATAAATCATAGAGTAGTCATTTCTTCCAGACACCAGAGAAGAGGTTGCCATGTTCCTTTATTTTTCAGACAGGACAAAGCATTTTGGGGTGCCCATGCCTCCATCTAGGCCTGCCTAAGCTTTGCGTTCTAGTGAGGGTGCTTATGATAACCATGAGATCTACAGACTGCCATACTAAGCCCGGAGGCGTCCTCAGCGAACTGGGTTTGGGCTGCAGTACCTGACAGCCACTTTGCTTTGAACCTGGTGAGTTTCCACTACTCCGGTGAGCCGGGAAAGCTCTGGCCCCCTTTTGTTTGGTGGGGAAGGTATTTCCGTTTTCCCTTCCAGGGATATTAGTGAATAATAATAGCGAATAATAATAATAATAAAATGAGCTATGCCGTGCACCAACAACTTCACCTTTAAATGGTGACTGGCAAACAGGAAGTGGTTAGCAAATAGCTCAGGCACCTGTGCACACGCACACACATGTGTGCACTCAGAGCTTAGGAAACATAACAAAAAGACATTCCCAAAATTTTTTGTTAGTTTTTTTTTTTTTTAATCGCTTGATTCTCTCGACCATGGTAGATGACTTGTAATTACTATTCAATAAATGAAGCAATGCCACATCTGTTTTAGGGATAGTTTTTTTTTTTTTAATCGCTTGATTCTCTCGACCATGGTAGATGACTTGTAATTACTATTCAATAAATGAAGCAATGCCACATCTGTTTTAGGGATGACCTCCAGGCTCAGTCTCTGGAGCAGAGAGGCAAAGTAGCTGACCCAGCTTCTGATAGGCAAGTTTGGGCCCAGGCTGTATACTAATCTAAATCACTAATAGGTTTCTGTTGGAAGGAAAGCGAGCACAGCTGAGCACCTTGCCTCAGCACAGATCCCAGCAATCATAGCACATCAACTGTTGATGCTCCCAGGCATGGGCTGCAGCCTCCCGCTCAGCTTGAGCCGCTGCTGTCATATGGAGTGCGCATTCTCACGGTGATGGGGCCACAGGGCCTTGAGACGGCAAATAGGAAATAGCAAGCACTGTGTATTTGCAACTGGGTTTGCTATTCTCATTGTATTCTGGCACTGCGCTGTGCTAACAGGTCCTCATTAGCCATTCTTAGCTTTGTGCCTCCTGAGGGTGGGGACCGAGAGTCTCATTCACCGGCACATCCCCACCTTCTAACGCAATTCTTGGTATGTGCTTGATACACACTGTAAGGGGCATGAATGAATGCCAGAAATGAAACAACAGGCAGCCTTGGGCTGGTGTGTTGAGACCACCCTAGGCAGTTATCTGGGGTTGGGTTTCCGGGGGGGAGGGGGGTCTTATCCCCTCTTGTCAGATTCAGGTCCAGGACAACCGTTCTATTGTTCCCAGATAGCATAGCCTATCTGAGCGTCTCCATGGGCAGCCCTCTGTCACACCCTGAGCTCCTGCCCTATCACTGGCCCCACCTGGACCCCTTGCTGCTACCCGTGTGGTGGGCCCAAGGACAGCTTTCATGTGGCCGGCATGACTGCTCCTTAATCTCTCTCTCCCGCTGTGTAAAATTTCATGGAAGACTACTGCTGAGTCTCCTTCACTTTCCAGCAGTTCCTGGAGGCCTGGATAACAGTTTAAGTAAGTCCTCAGTGTGGCCTTCAAACTTGCAGCTTGACCTCAAACAGGGATCTTGTCTGAAAGCCTCATTCTTATTCCCCTTTGCCATTGGATAAGCTGAGGTCCCCAAACTGTAGGGCATCTAGGTTACATGACGGTAGTATAAGAGACTGAAATTAGAACCAGCCACCTACCCCTAACCCATGCTAGTGCTTTTTACCATAAGCGGCCCACCCAATTTGTTGTTCTTTTCTGTTCATCTTCTTACTTCCAAATGGACAATGGAGAGACGTTACAAAAGTGATAACCCAGGGCTATTGTGAGACTGTTAATGTCATGTGTCCTCCAGGTTTCCCAGAGGAAGTCTTGGGTGTGAGCACCCTAAGGAACTGAGGGAGCTCCTGGAGATGACCCAGCTCAGTGCTGGGTAACTTCCCTCTTCAGTTTTGATTAGTCATAGTTATAAAATTGGGACACCTTTATAAAATGGGATACTATATAACTTCTTAAAAGAATATTCTGGAAAAGATATGTCTATGTGTTTATACATATAGTGATTCCATTCAGAATTAGATAAAGTATATATGTAATATATACCAAAACATATAGTTTTTATCCATCAATTAAAATTGTTCAATTATAGTTACTAATGGGGTTATGAACCGATGGGGAGCATTGTTGAAGTAATTGTCAAAAAACAGCATCAACCCTAGCAATGTTGACCTCTCTTTTTTAAAGCAGGGTATCCAATGGCAGAGTGTGAAGTTGACTAACAGCTGCTCATTAACACATATCCACTGCCCCCATATCAGCTGTGGGATCTCCTGCAGGCCTAAGTCCCCCTTTGGCATGTTCTGTTATCTCTGCCTCTTTGCTGACCTGTCAATCACCCCTAGCTCACCAATCATGCCATGAAGTCTAATCCAGCACTGTTTACAGATGCAGTGATATTACTGGGGCTGAGCCAAAAGAGACACATAATAGATTGTCCAGTGATGTTGATGAATGAAAAATGAATGAACAGAGAAGAGAGGATTTCCCCGCAGTTTCCCTCTGCCTCTCACTCCTCAGTGCTTGAAGCCAGTGACCAAGTCCCACTGCCCTTTCTCCCTCTTCTGGTCCCATCCCTGACCTCCCCTCCTCTCCTTGAGTATCCTTCCTGAGCTGCAGAGAAACCAGGAGCAAGGAATGAACTGAAATGGACCTTCCAGTGTGGCGCTGACATTGCCAGTTAAGTCAGGCAGATCTGACTTAATTGATTAATTTCATCATTGCAGCAGAGCCAACTCAGAAGCTGGGATTAACCTCCTCATCTGACAGTGTGCTGCTGGGTCAGACCTGTTGGGGTTTGAGCCTGTGCTCTGGTAACGGCTGCCTAGGTGACCTTGGCCATGTTACTTACCCTTGTTGAATCTCTCTGTGAAAGAAGGCGGAAATGCATCTTTGGAGGGCCTGGTAAGGATAAGCTAAGACAGTATTGGTACAGGTGCCCTTCAGAGACAGAGGGAGGTGAAAGTGCTGATTGTGTGTGGAGCAAAGGAGGTTCCTGTCTTTCTTGGGGAGGAATCCCAAGGCTGGGTCAGAAGAGGTTATAATTTGGCGCTTCTTCTGTTCAATGTGTTTCTCGGACTGCCCAGGGTTTGCAGCTTAAGCAAATAAATTATCCTGCTCCCGTAGGCCCTGTGCTGTATAGCTAGCTGTATGCTGGAGGAGATAGAGATCCTTATCTGGCAGAGTAATATTTCCCAGCAAGGGATGACATTTCTTATCAGAGGCTCTGAGGAGTCAGAGATAGGCACTTTTCTTTTCATTGGCTGCCAGACTTCTGTGTGCTGGGCTGGCATGGAGGGTGGGAAGGGCTTGCCGCCCAGGGGTGGCCAGCTGATGCTGTTGCAGGCATCAGCTGGCCTTCATCTCTTACAACAACTGGGCCTGATATGCTGCCTTGTCAGAACTGGATCCTTTAGTGATTTTTGCCTTTTGAAAGCACTGATAGAGATGAGGCAAAGGGGAATGAGGAAGGAAGAAGGGAGTGTGTGGTAGTGCTGGCCAACTTTGGGTGGAGGCAGAGCTCTGGCCTTTATGGGGCCTTCCCCTTCTAGGAATAAGCAGGCAATCCCCTGGCACATGGACAAAGCCTGGGTTCTGGGGTATGGGTGTAGGAGGAGAGCTGCTTGTTCATCCTGGCCGCCCAGGACCGAACTAATCACACAGAAACTATATTAATTAAAACATTGCTTGACCCATTAGCTCTAGCTTCTTATTGGCTAACTCTTACACCTTAATTTAACCCATTTTTATTAATCTGTATATCGCCACCTGGCAGTGGCTTACCGGCAAAGATTTGGCATGTCTGACTCTGGCGGCTCCATGGCATCTCTCCCTGACTCTGCCTTCATTCTCCCAGCATTCAGTCCAGTTTTCCCTGCCTACCTAAGTTCTGCCCTATCAACAGGCCAAGGCAGTTTCTTTATTTATTAATGGTAATCACAGCACACAGAGGGGACTCCCACATCATACGTCTGTAGGGTAGGGTAGTTTAGACCCTTGTGCATACTGAAACCAAGCTTCTATGTGCTCCTCAAGTCAGCATCCTAGAGCTCTCTGCCTTGGGCTTTGTCCTAGAAGGGGAGTTGTGTGGATGCATCCACAGGCTGACTGAACCATGGAGTTCCATGCCCTCTTGTCAGGGGAGGTACTGACAGGACAGGAGGGCAGAAATGGACTTTATTCTTTCTCTGACCTCTGCTTGTCCTTTTCTAATTTAGGTGGCATCTATACAGAAGGCCCTGGCTTTGAAACCTGGCTTTCATTCCTTGTGATATTTGCCATGTGGGTAGCCTTTTTTTTTTTTTTTTTTTTTTTGGTTTTTCGAGACAGGGTTTCTCTGTGGCTTTGGAGCCTGTCCTGGAACTAGCTCTGTAAACCAGGCTGGTCTCGAACTCACAGAGATCCGCCTGCCTCTGCCTCCCAAGTGCTGGGATTAAAGGCGTGCACCACCACCGCCCGGCCATGTGGGTAGCCTTAGTTTGTCTGTAGTCTGATGAGGCAACATCACATCTTTACATGTCTCCCATGACTAGATTTGGGGTTCTCAGCATCAGGGCCCTGGCTTTCTAAAAGAAAAGACTTTATGAGGTCCCCAGAGACCTTTTCTGAGGAAAAGCCCACACAGATTGGATACCACCATGGGCCTATTCGATCTCATGCTTTGGGAGTGTGGCTTCTGTTGTAGACACATGCTCAGGGCTCTTCCCTTCCTGGTTTTTCAGAAGTCTTGTCCTGTCCAGCTCTGCTCTCAAGTAATAATCTTGCTTCATCAAAAGGAAGGAGAAGTGGTTTTCTGTCTTCCGGGACCCCTTCATCAGCAGTTACTGCCTCCATTTCTTTCCTGGTGGCCCCACATCTCCATTTCCTTCAATCTCTTCTCTCTCCCTTCCTGGACCTTATCTTGGGGCATTGAGTTTCTTGTCTTATTTGATTTTGACATCTCACACTTCCTTTTCCAATGTCTAAATCCATATACTAAAAACCCAGGTCTGACCATGCCTCTCTTCAACTTAAATGTAACCAGGAGCTCCCTGTCAGTTTCAGGATTATAACCACACCTCTTGATATATACCCCTTGATACAGTATTTATGGCTCCCATCAGCATCAACCCATCCATGAATCCAATCTGATCACCTTTGACACCCCCACTCCACCTCCAGTGTCAGGTATGAGTCCTCAAAAACAGGTTTCGCGTGTTCAGCTCTCCCTTTCTCTCTTTGACTTCTGGGGTTTGATCCTGTCATTTTGTGTTTATGCCTAAGAAGTCTGTGCACTCTGTTCTGAGTCTAACTTCATCTCTGTCCATCTCTGTGGCTGTGAACATACTTCTCCCCTCTCTGCCAGTTTTTGGTCAGGATTTAATCACTTTTTAGCCTCTCTGTGTTCTTAATGATCATCTTTTTTCCTTCTTTTAAAATTATTTTGTGTTTTTGAGATAGAGTCATACTCTTTAGCCCAGGCTGTCTTCTTCCTCCAATTCAGGAATGCTTGGATTACAGGTTTGAGCCACCATGTGTGGCCAAGGTAGTCTTATAGATAGCATAACTGGATCTTGTTTTTTAAAACCATTCATCTATGCTTTATTTGATTAGACAATTTAATGCATTTCTATCTAACATAATCACTGATCGGCCAGGACTTACTATTGCAATTTTGCTCTTTTTCTGGCAGCTTTGTGGTTTCATTATTCCCTGTTTCTTGCACATTCTTCTTTGTAATTTTATAACTTGTATCTATTTGTGTGGTTTGCTTTTAATCTCCCTCTCTGAGGATCTAGCCACTGTGGATTTTTTCTTTGTGTTTTCCATAAGGTTTACACAGAGCATCTTCTCATAAAGTCTGTCCTAAGCTGATGACAGTTTCAGTTGCACAGAGTAAAGCTGTAATTCCTTTCCCCCACAGTTTGCGTTATTGGTGCTGCGCTCTCTGCAGTTGCGTATCCACTAACAAATCATTAACACTACAGTTCTGTCACATTTCAATCTTGCAAATTGTATCCTTGAGTTGAAAGTGACTTCAGTACCAGTATTGCGGTATTTTTCCGAACTTGGTCATTTCCGCACTTTGATTGCAAGTTCTGCACGTGTGTGTCTTTGTGCCATTAGTTGGTGTCCTTTGATTTAAACTCGAAGGGCTTCCTTTAGTGCTTCTTGTAAGACAAGCCTCCTGCTGAACAGCCCCCTCATCTTTTCTCTGTCTCAGAAAGCTTTTCTGTGCCCTCCATCTCTGAAAGATAGCTTTCAGGCGTTTGATTGGCAGTTATTCTTTCGGTGCCCTGCATCTATCATCCCACTCTCTTTGAATTTTCAGGATTTCTGCTGATAAATCTGCAGACGTTCTTATGACAGTTCACCTGCATATGACAAGTTAGATTTCTCTTGTTGCTGTCAGACTTCTATGTCTTTGCTTCTGATCATTTGATTATAATGTGTCTCAGTAAAGATCTCTTCACAATAACCAGACTGGGATTCTTTGGGACTCAACTTGATGTTTATTTCCCTTTCCAGTTATGAAATGTTTTCTATGATTTTTTTTTCTTTCAACAAGCTGTTATCAGCCTTTCTTCTCTTTTATCTGATGGTGTACTAGAAGGCTTTTGTACTCTATTCTTTTATTGTTTTGCTCCCAACTAATTTCAAATGACCTGTCTTTGAGCTCATTGGTTCCCTTTTAAATCTGCTGTGGAAGTTACCTATGGAATTTTTAGTTTGGCCATTGTGAATTGGTTTCAAAGTTTCTGTTTGGTTCTTTTTTTTTTTTCTTTTAATGGTGTTTGTCTTTGTTTACTTTTGCTCACGTGCTGTTTTCTGATGTCATGCAGAAGTGTACCTGTAATGTTGTGCGGTTCACAGAACTTTTTCAACACAGATATTTTGGATTCTTTGTCAGGCAGCTCATGGGTATCCATTTCCTTGAATTTTGCTTCTTTAGTGGTATCCTTGACTCTTCATGATCCTTGTGTTGATGTGAATCCATCTGAAGAAGTAAGCACGCTTATATTCTTTATAGATTTGCTTTAGCAAAGAAAGTCACCCACTGGTCAGCTCATCAACATGCAAAATTTGGGTGGGCTGGTTGATAAAATCTATGGATAGGATTACTGCTGGAACCATGAATATAATAGGATGCCCTGGTGTGTAGATCATTGTGTAGACAGGTTGGTGTCTAGGGTTTGTAGGGGCCATCCTGAAGCCTGGAGTCATTTGGATAAGCCCAGAGCTTAGGTCTCTGGATCAATGGGTGGAGTCTAAGACCCAGGTCCATGAGTGCAAGCTAAATCTTGAGTCCATGAGGGTTCATTCTATACTGAACTTCACCAGGGGATTTTCATTAACTATATCCTAGGACCTACATTTGTAGAACTTGACCCTGGAGTGGAGTTCATTAGGGTAGGCCTGGTGTTGGGGTCTGTGTCAAACACAGGGTTCTTTACTCTCTGTTCTCCACATGAAGGGGAACTCTTTCCAGGGTCATGAGGAGGAAGGCTGATACTGGATAATACAGAGCTCTCTCTCATACCTTTGAAAATGCATCTTCTTATTTTCCTGTTCCTCTCGGATATGGTGTAACCTTTCCTTAGCCTGTGTTCAAATGCTGTTCAAATTGATCTCCCTGTGATAAACAGGTGCTGAAATTCCTGATCTTCATCTTGATGGTGCCACTTCTGTCTTCACAGCCCGATTTACAAGGATACATTCATTTGCTTTTGTTCCAACATTCCTGTCTTCCTCCACTACATTCAAACCTTGGAAAGGATGAAGTCAATTTTGACACCTACGGATAGCAACAAAACACAACACAGCAGCACTGTTTTCAGACTATGTGCTGGGCACTATTGTAAGTTCTTCATGTTCACCCAATTATTTTATCCTTGTAAGACCTTAGCAGTATAATTACTATTGCAGCATTCATTTTACAGTTGAGCAAACTTAGCAAGGGAGGTTAACTGCTGTGTTCCATTTTCCACTCTCGATGGGAAATGGTGAAAGCGTGGTTCAGAACCTCAAGTTGGCTCTGGGATGCTCGCTCTTAAGCTTTTCTACTGTGTTCTAGTGACTTCTCAGCAGCAGTGACTTTGCAAGTGTCTGATACATGAGCCAAAGGGCCATCTCTTCTTTAGTCTTTACACTAGATCCAGAGCTGGGGCTTGGTAAAACATTAGAAGCCAGAGTTTGGGAAGCTAGGAAATCTGACTGGAAACAAACTAACTTCACTGAGCATTGGCAAGCAGGGGAACAAATGCTCTCTATCCTGTTCAGGATGTTTGTGAGATGAATTGATGGGCTACAGGTAGGTGAGCAAAGAGTGCCAACTGCCCTTTAGGAGTTCTCATTTTTAAGTAAAATGATACCACATCCTTTACTGGTAAGAGTAGATGGAAGGAAGAGGACTACCTGGGATGGGCTGGCCTTCACACAGGTTGACAGGGAGCAAGAATAAGGCCCAGTTGCTATAGGACTCAGGGGATTCCCTGAGTCAGAGTAGCCACTGGCTCTGTTTGCAGGACCACATATGTAGAGATTTTGGTGATTTGCTGAACACAATATTAAAGCTCTCTAGGTATTTTTGCCTCTATGCCCATTCTGAGCCTCCAGAATGGCTGCTTTCTCCTACCCATGGCTTTCCTGCCCTGCAAGCTTTCTAAGGAGGCCCCAGATAATGCTTTTCGATCCTTTCCAGGAAGTCCAACTAGGTGTTCCGCAATACCGTTTCTCAGTAATGCTTGCTTCTGAGGATTACTTCCTTCCAGTCTTCGTTTCTTTCCACATCTGCTTTCCAGCACCCAGGGACAGCCCTGCTTCTTTCCATCATTCTTCATTCTCTTCCTCAGCTTTTCTGTCCCTCATTCTGGCCTCCAGCTCTCTGAAGAACAGAGGTGCTAGCCTCTTAAAAAGCAGGCTACCTTAGCAGCAGACTCAGTCCCCGGAGATGGGGAAAAAGGACATTTAGCCTTGTGACAGCCGTGGATAGCTGGCTCAGCCTGGGTGCTGGACTTGCTGTACAATTATCCCTGGAAAGCCACAGAACCATCTTGGCCCCAGGCCTGTAAAAGAGAATGCAGCCTCCCTGAAAGTAGCAGCTCCAGCTGGCCGCATTTCCATTGGTTTTCTCCCTCTTGGAGTATTGCTCTTTTGCTTCTGAGAATATTCGCAGTCCAGAGCGATGCACCAGATACAGCAACGTGTAGTGTCCTACAGACTGAGCTCTACTCATTAGCGGGGGTCAGTTCTCAGCCATCATTCTAAAGCTGCCTGCTTGCTTCTCTATCAGTTTCTTTTCTTTGTCACTTGGGTGAAAATGCTCCAGCAAAAGGAATTTCCTAGAGAGGGTTTATTTCAGATCACAGTCCAGGGTCCAAGTCCTTCAAAGGAGGAAAATCACAGCAATGAGAGCTTGAGCCAGCTGGTCACGTTGCATCTGCAGTCAAGAAATAGAGAGTGGTGATGGCCTCGTTCAGCTTGTGGTGTCTCCTTTTCATCTGGTCCAGGATTCTAACCCACTGTAACCCACCCTTATGGCACCACTCAATGGATGGATCACCCCACCTCAATCTAATCAAGATAACTCCCTGTAGGTAAGCCCAAAGGCCTATATTCTTGGTGATTCTGGGTCTCCTGAAGTTGACAATTAAGATGAACCATCAGAACTTCTGGTCCTCACTCCCTTGTGTACTAGTAGTATGATTTGGGTGACATTCTAAGTGATTCTGTTCTGGCTTGTTCATCTATAACATGGGATACTGATCGCTGGTTGCCTTTGGTAACCTGAACTGCTCATTACAATTCTGCAACCTTCCCTTACAAAACTATGCATTCACGCCTTTGCCATGATGGCACAGCATAGTTTGGATAGGACGTAGGACTTGGCCATGTGACTTCTTGTGCTCTATGGGAAGTTCTTGGTCTTATCACCCAAGTGGAGAACAGAATGTGCAGAAACTTTCTCTTGTAACTCTCACAGTCATGGCAACAATGTGCTTTGGGGGATGGAAGCGTGATATAGATGCAGAACAATGTTTCCACAAGCGCTGCTTACATCAGCCAACACCTAGCAGACCAGCTGACGGGAGACTGAAGAATAAGCTATGATATAATGTTATCTTGTTCCTCTGTTCCCACTGCCCTAGTACTGGGTACCGCTATGCTCAGTGTACTACTCTGTGTACCACTATGCCCAGTTATTTGGTTCTGGGGATGAAGTTCAGGGCTCTGTGCATTGTAAGGAAGCATTCTACCAATTGAGCTACATCTCCAGCCCTTTGTTCTTTCTTTTTTTAAAAAAGCCCTTCTGATGGTAACTGGGGCCACCAAAATATTCTAGAATCAGTTCTTTATTTTAAACAAATCAACAAGTTTAATTCAATTTGCAGCCTCAGTTCCCTTCTGCTGCGTAACCTGATCGTCACAGGTTTGAGGGGTTAGAGCATGGGCATCTGTGTTATGTGACCATCATCTTATCAACTACAACCCACATTAGGCACATATACTACTAGATATCTATTGGTCCTTACTGGTATTATAAGCCCTAGTATTTTATCTGTGACATAGAAATGAGGTAGCGTGTCCTCTGATGTTGCCATCACCTCCTCTTTTAGAAAGGCTTGTTTTACTGGAAATATTGCTCTGGGAAACAGGTGCTGTTCCTTGCTGCTGGATAGCAAACAGTGGGTTTCTGAGACAGAACAAAGTAGTGTAAGACTCTTAGGTGCCTTTGATAAGAGCCGAGACTCTTCTGGTTGATGATAATTGTCCTGAGTAATTGTCGTGATGGGTGTCCTGCTGTTCCTGTTCTCCCCTGGTATGTAGAACATAAGGACTGTCTGAGGCACCTCAGAGGGGTCACAGGACAAGGCTAGGACAGCCGGCTTCTATCGCCCCAGGCCAATCTGACTCTGTCCTTGTAGCCACAGAACTCTCTGATCTTCCCCACACACAATGGAATGTAGGGAAAAAGGAACTTCCAGACCTGACTGATACCAATTTGAAGGAAATAGCTGGCTTTCATGGGCCAAGGAAACAAAATCCAGCAAGCATGATAACCTTTCGCAGGTCTGAGTTCTGCTGAGTAGCTAGCTGTAGTGGGAATGCAGAAGACATTGAGATTGGGGCAAGGATGTGAATTCCAGGGTGCTATGCTAGCCACTCATGAGTGAAGAAAGGGTGATATGAGTGGGTGGGGAGAATAGCTGGGATCTAGGGATTCTCAGGCTTGCGAGGTCCCACCATAGGCTTACTCTATTGCTAATAGAAAGTAGAACTGCACTCCTGGGTTCTGGTACCTGCCTTACCTGTTTAGCTGGACTCTGTATTGATCAGTAAATGAACTTAAGTCAAGTTTTCATTTTTTCCATGCCTGGGACTCCTTACCTGGGATATGAGTTTATGTTAGCATTACCATAGAGCTTATATGAGAAGTAACAGAAAAAGATGTGTGTGTGTGTGTGTGCATATAATCAGATAGTATATTGTGCATGCATATTCACTGTGTTTACTGTATAGTTCATAAGGGTATTTCTCTGTTTATGGTGCACTCACAGTCTGAAGAGAAGTCTCAGGATTCCTTGCTGTGGGCTCATCCCAGTGTCTTTAAGAAAATTTTCTAGCCAGGCTATGGTGGCACACGCCTTTAATCCCAGCACTTGGGAGGCAGAGGTAGGCAGAGCTCCATGGGTTTGAAACCAGACTGGTTTATAAGAGTTAGTATGAAGACAGTTAGGACTGTTACACAGAGAAACCCTGTCTTGAAAAACCAAAAGAAAAAGAATCTGATTAGAACTGAGAGTTGGTGCTCAATGGAGTTTTGAATGGTGATTTCCTGGGACCACCTATCACCTAGTAGCCACATAAGAGCCTCCCGAGCCTGTTTTGGGAAAGTGTCTGAAACAGATGACGTCTTATATCATAGAAGTTCTTCTGGGTTCAATCTAGGCCCTCAACACCTGAAGTCAGACATAGACTCTAATATTGCACAGTTCAGGGGGATTTTGGTGGGAACTCATGCAATGCGGCTTCTCTCCTGATGGCTGCTATCCCTGCCCCTACTTTCCATTTTCCTCCACAGAAAAATCTGACATGTTCTGTCCATGTGCAGGGAGGAGCTCGGTGGGTGCAGCGTGCTGACATCTCCTGCTTGATCAGTCTCCCCCACTTTCCTTCATCCCTTTGAGAGTCAGAGACCCTCACCTTACCCTTCCAGCAAAGGTCATCAGACCACCAAGGCCCCTCTGTTCATACTGAGTCTCTTCCCCCATGGCACAGCTTCTAAATACTTTGTAAGTTCCCTGCAGAACAAGCCGGCCTTCCCCTGGCTATTTATTGAGCAGATTGCCTATTGCTGTCTCTGCTGCTGTGGAGGGATACTATTGATCCCAAAGCCAGGAGACAACAAATAACTTTCAGAAGAGCATGGAGCTGGACTGACACTGCCCCCGCCCCAACACCTTTCCTCTCCGCTGCTCTGGGGGCTAGAACTCTAAAGCCACAGAGGCCCCAAGGACTTCTCTTTAACGCCTGTGACCAAAATCCTGCAGAGAAGTTGGATCCAATTTAAAATGAACAGTTCGAACTTGGGGTTACATACAAGAGCCAGAAAGTCATGAGCTGCCTTGGTGCTGTCTGCATTCAGAGGCACATGGAAAGGCCATGAAAACCCGCTGCTCACTCTTTCTCTGTACCACACACATTCCATGCTAGAAACATGGTTTCTACCCTGCATTTTAGTATTCATCATGGTTTAAATGCCTTCTTGTTAGCCTTTTAGAAAGAGGTTGGGATCTAGATACTAAATCTTCCCATCTGGTGTACGCGGAAGGATGCAGTTGGCAGGATGTTTTCTGAACTCTTACAGCTCCCATGACAGGTTATCCTGCCTCCCCTACCCCTTGAGTATAAAGAAAATCTTGTGCCCAGCTGCAAATCAATTTGCTACTCTCCTTAAGTATGCCCGGAGTCCTTCTGTTGAGCTGCCGGGTAGATGAGGCTGCGGGAACCTAATCCACATTCCAGTCATGGGGCAGACTGCACAGCTCCTGTGATCTGGTGGTCCCCTATTCAAGTACCTTATTAGTGGAGCATCTGTACTCTTGGGGGGGGGGGGATGATGATTTGTCTGACAAGCCTTTCTTTCAAAACAGGAATGTCTCTGTCCCATCTGCCAGGATTCTCCAGTGTTTAACCAGACTTGCAGTGCATCCTTCAGAAATATGCACCGCACAAGTAAATTAATATGGAGCAATCCCCACTTACTTTTCATACCATGTGTGCTTGTTAGCTTTGTACTGCCTTTGCTCCAACCTAGAATCACCTTGGAAGACAGAGTCAGATTAGATTGGCCTGTGGCAATCTCAAGACAAGAGAGAGTGTCGTGATCAATGGTTGACGTGGCGGAGAGAGGTGCACATCATCCCTGGGTGTGTATGGTGGCCTGGATTACATAGGAAAGCCAGCTGAGCAGTATTCCTCGCAGTTTCTGCTTCAGATCCCTGCCTTGGCCTCTCTTGATGATGGACTGTAACCTCTACGTTGAAATAAATCCTTTCTCCTTGAGGTTGCTTTGGGTCATGGTTTGTCACAGGAACAGATGACAAACAGGAACACCACTTTAAGAGCTTTGAATGCCTGGGTCGCAGTTTTATCTCTTAGGATAAAACAATAAGTACTTCTCAGAAAAAGCTAGAACTGCTCATCATTTAGAGGTAACTAATTTAAGTAACTGCATGTGTGTATGACTCTGTCTGTCATCTATCTCATCTACGCAATATGTTGGTAGTTTGCAAATAGGTCTTTTACTAAATACATGATAAATACCTTTAATTTTGCCATGTATGTTTCTGTTACATCATCACAGGCTCCCTGGGCTCCAGTGTTACCCATATTCAGCAACTAGTGATAACACCCTTCAAATTTTTTCCAGTGTATGTGCAGCCCTTTAAGATGAATGAAACCTCAGTACTGTGATAAACAGTGGTTATTCTCTTAGCTGCCAGAGGCAGGGTGATGTTTAAGTGAGGTGGGATACACAAAGGGTATGCTACAGAACTCAGCACACAGTGAGTACTGACCAGTTAGAGGGAATGGCATTTACTGTGAGCCAGGTCCCCTAAGCCTCCGTGACTGTGCCCACTACCTGATTTGCACGCTAGGGTTACAGGTGTGCACCACCTCACAAGGCTTAAATTGTGGAACAAAAAAAATTAAAAGCATAGTGTTTTGTATGCCTTTAATCCCTACACTTGGGAGGTAGAGGAAAGTGGATCTATGTGAGTTTGAGGCCAACCTGGTCTACAGAGTGAGTTCCTGGACAGAAAAGAAATAATATATGTATGCATTATACACATATATATGCAAATACATACATATATGTAAATTACATGAATTGGAAATAGAAAGTTCAGTATCTATAAATAGTGAACTATTGGAATGCAACATGGCCTTTTTAAAGTCTGCTGGCTGCTGTATGACACAAATGACACAGAATAGGGTGCCCCAAATACTCTCAGCCCTTTTAATAAGAAATCTGCCCATATGAACTTATCCACCATGTGGGTGCTAACACATTCTCTGGAACACAGACCAGCGAGGCTTAGACAGGACACAATACTAACTAAAATCAATCCAATGGAAATGTATATAGCCCTTGGATATATTCCCAGGGCTGGCTTTTAGATCCTTGGACTGTAAGTCAGGACATTGTTCTTTTGAGGCAAGGCAAAAAGAGATGAAGTCCTCTGTTGGTGATGCGGGGAATCTAGCTTTAGACCTCTTCCCTTCTAGGGCTACAGATGTAGCACAGGTTGGTAGAACCTTTACCTAACGTACCTCTGGGTTTGAGCCCCAGTATCAAATAAACCAGACATAAGCCAAAAAGTCCCAGCATTCTGAGATGGATGTAGGAGGACCAGAAGTTCAAGGTCATCCCGAGCTATGTGAGAACCTATCTCAAAACAGAACAAAATAACATCACCACCACCAGCTCAAAATTGTCTGTACCACAGAGTTCTTGACCTTTCTTCCTGATGGGCTCTTCCCACTTCCACATTCTACTATTGTACTCTGCTAAACATAATGCCACACCCACAAAGGCCATCAGCTTGTCCTTCCAAAGCACTCTGAGCTCAGAGGACAGCGGGACGGAGCTAGCTGAGTTCTGGGATTTAGGCTCTAGAAAGAGGGAAGGGCCCCTGGGAAAGGCAACAAATCCCAGGCCTTCTCATGGGAAAGAGACCTTACTGGAGCCAGCTCTGTCCCCTGGGGATATGGAGTTCTTAGGCCATAATACCAAGCAATTGTCCCATTAAATCTCCTCTGCAGGGACACTGCTATGGCTCTCCACCTAATAGGTTCTCACATAGAATCCACATGGGTGGATTCTAAACATGTTCCTTTAGAGCAGCTTTATTTAGACAGATGTCACATGCCATGGATTTTACCAATCCTAGAATATGCTCATTTCCTCAAAAAGAAAGTCTGGGCCCCTTTAGCTCCCAAGTTCTTGTACCTCTGTCTATCCCAGTCATCAGAACTCATCAGGGAGCTTTCTGTCACTGTGATTGGTTCACTGGAGCCCTTTTCTGTAAATGGAATCCTTGTACGACTGGCCTCTTCCACTTAGCATAGCTTTTCAAGGCTTCTTCATGTTGCGCAGGTACCTTGACCCTCATGCTTTTTATATAATGGCAGAAGATTCCATTTTGTGACTTTATCTCATTTTATTTTGTCATCAGTCGATCATTTTGGGCTGTTTCCTTTTTCTAGAATAGAGTACTCTGGAAGTTCAAATGCACTTTTTCTCATGGACCTGCATTCATCACTATATATATATATACACACCTAGGAGTGCAATTACAGGGCCACTGGGTATGTCTGTGGCTTTTTTAAGGACCTGCCATTCTTTCGCAGAATGTCATTGATATTTTACAGTCCCTCTCAAACCGCCTGCTTTCATTCCTTATTTCTGCTCAGCTTAAACATAAAACAGGCACCAATTTTTGTTTTTGTTTTTTGTTTTTTTCAAGACAGGATTTCTCCATAGCTTTGGAACCTGTCTTGGAACTAGCTCTTGTAGACCAGGCTGGCCTCAAACTCACAGAGATCCACCTGCCTCTGCCTCCCAAGTGCTGGGATTAAAGGCATGCGCCACCACCACCCGGTGAAACATGCTTCTATTTTGTAAGAATTTTAAACTCATGCCAAATTAATAAATGTAACTAGAAATAGGTGTGTGTAATGTTGCCTCTTTGGGTGGGGGCAAGATCAACTAGGAGAAAAAACTGCCTTCTGGGTAGAGAATGTTCTGTCTTGTGCTTTAATGCATTTGGGTAAATACATGTCAAATTCAATTTTGTATTTCAACAAACATAAATTTTTTTATAAACTAAAATAATACTGGTGAAAAAATGTTATAGGGGGTGCGGTACATGCATTTAATCATCTTGAGACACAACGGGCTGTTTATCTACCTACTTTCCCATAGACACAGGGCCTGTGGCTGGCAGTGAAGGCCAAGTGTAAATAGGCTCCTAATTGACATGATTAACTGTGTCTCAATAGGAACCTTAATAATGCCAGTGGGGAGCAAAAGAGACTGTTTTCTACTCTCTGAACCTGGCTGAGGTCATGGGGTAGCCGGAGGACTACTTTGCAGTGGGGGTGGGGCCTTCTTTGAGTCCAACTGCATTTCCTCTGAACGAAGTTTAAAAAGACTTTTTTATTGGGTATAAAACCCACCCTTCATCTTCACTCAGGAGAACGGGAAAGCCAATTCCATTCTGCCTGTGTGTTTTCCAAGGCCCAACTGTGTCCTGAAGAGAGAAAGGGATCTTCCACAGAGCACAATAACCCTAAATGTCTGCATGGCAGAGAAATAGAAAGAACCAAGCATAAGCGGAAGCTCTCATAGAATGTGCAGAAATATATGAATTGACATAAATTCACAGATTAGGACTGAGCAAGCTCTACTACTTAGCCACATTTAAAAAATTGCTATGCTATTTTTGATAGAATTACATTAACTGTGTCATCTTATTTTTAGGCTAGAAAAAAATTTATTTGACTAGCAGAAAGTATCAGTATGTTCAGTACCATACTTTGCTGGAAGGAAGTACCACACATTTTTTTGTACCTTTATTCTTTACCAATAGTTGATATCTTTTCCCCTGGAGATCACGTCTGTATGACTTGTGAATTCAATTATTAAGAAATTATTTGGATTGTTCTCTTTGATTGGGGGTCCAGTTTCGTTGGCTCCCCTCTCTTTAGAGTAGACTTATTCTCCTGTCTGTGCTCTGTCCTCAGAGCTGGTATAATTTAGGGCCTCTCCCCATGTGGCATTGAACATGAGGAAGTCAATCTTGGGGTTTGATTTCCTAGGATCTGAGCAAATGGTAGGTGTTCTGTCTTGGTTTCCTCATTGGAAGAATGGGACCTAAAACACCTTCTCCAGTGGACTTACCTTTGAGATATGTGTGAGAACACCCTGGAACCACCCTAGACCCATCTGTCAGTTCATTTTCTTTTCCAACTAACCTTGAGCCCACTGCCTGCCTACCTTGGAAAACAGTGTTTAGCAAGTAATACAGGATATATCACTGACATCTCTAACCTCTATCTACAGAGACTTAGAAGGATATGCTCATGACGTGTGTGTGTGTATCTGTTTGTGAACGTGTGCACACGCACACGCACAATATTGCCTGTGTGAATGTCTATTTGTATCCTGAACCAGGTACAAAAAGCACTTGTTTTTACACACGTATTCAATAGGAAAGAATTGATCTCCTAGAAGTAGAAAATAGACTGGTGTTTTCCAGAGGTGGGCTGCTTGGAAGAGTGAGAGATCTGTGAGGTATTGATAAAAAAAGATAACAACACTTCAGCCCAAAAGGAGGAATACCTTCCGGAGACTTATGGTATATGGTGGCTATAATTCTTAGTGTCTCATAGTCTTGAACAATGCTTAGAAAAGGGATATTATATTCTTTGCACAAACATAAGAGCCCTATGAGGTGACAGATATGTTAACTAGCTGGATTTCATCATTTCATAGTGAATGTATGTAGGCGGAGACTGCTCATTCGTTTCCCAGCTGCTCAAACCTGAATAACCATGCAGAAACTGTATTAATTACAACACTATTCTGTCTTTTAGCTCAGGCTTCTTATTAACTAACTCTTACATCTTAAATTAATCCATTTGTATTAATTTGTGTATTGTCACTGGGCTGTGGCTTACTGGTGTTAGCATGTTACTCCTTTGGCAGCTACGTGGCACCTCTCTAACTCCGCCTCCTCTCTCTCTATATCTCTTCCAGCCTGGCTATATTCTGCCCTGCTATAGGCCGAAGGAGCTTCTTTATTAACCAATGGTAATAAAACATATTCACAGCATACAGAGGGGAATCCTACATCAAATGTACCTCGTAGCATCATGTCGTTCATGATACAAACAGTTTTACCTGACAGATTCATTAAAAGATTTCAAAAACCTCTGTTCTCTGGATGAATGGTGATTGCTCTTGGGACCAGCGATATGGTTCACTTTACAGGCTAGCTGTCTGACTAGCACACAGGAAATCCATAGTTTGAGCCCCAGCACTGCATAAAACCAAGCATGGTGTCACCTGCCTGTAACTACAACACTTGGGAAGCAGAGGCAGGGGTATCATTGTCCTTGGTCTGTATAGCAAACTCAAGGTCCACGATGGCTGCATGAGACTCTGTCTTAGACAAAATTAGCTGCGGGAGCTAGTGAGTGTCCATCACTGATCAAGGGTGAGGCTAGTAGTGGCAAACATCTAGGCGGTATCCGTTTGTCATTTCCTCCCTCAGTTCAGGTTCCTGGCAGCAGGGCTCAGTCTTTAAGCATTGCCCAGTGCTGTGTTGGAAATTCTTCTTGCCAATCAAGATCTTGAACTTGACCTCAGGTGGAAGTGAGCATTGTTTTCTGAGGATGGAGGAGGGGCTCAACAGAGCATGAGTCACGGTTTTGCAACAATGTTTACCATTTCAGAATACGAGCGCAGTCATACTTTTTTTTTAAATGTATTTATTTATTATGTATACAGTGCTCTACCTACATGTATGCCTGCAGGCCAGAAAAGGGCACCAGATCTCATTACAGATGGCTGTGAGCCACCATGTGGTTGCTTGGAATTGAGCTCAGGACCTCTGGATGAGCAGCCAGTGCTCTTAACCTCTGAGCCATCTCTCCAGCCCTTGCTCAGTCATACTTCTACAGAGGCTATACAGTACTGGTTTTCAGCCTCCAAGTTATTGGGCACTATCCTGCACCATCCTCCTAAACGGCCTCCCTTGGTCCCTTTGGTCCTTTTGATGGCAATAGGTTTCCTCCTTCAGTTTGCCAGTGATAATTCAGAAAGCATGCTGGCACACAGATACCTGAGCCTACAGTAGACTTGCCAACTCCATATAGTTGATGACAGTCAGCACATTTTTCAAACATTTTGGTAGAGCCGTTTCACCATTTAGATACTATAAACAGCCGGAGACGATCTGTATTTAGGGCCCTCACATACAAGTTTGAAAAAGCAAACTGAAAGATGGAGATAGTTGTATATATTTATAGACCTGCAGATCGATTTGTCCAGGGACGCTAGGTAGGTTGAATTTGGAGACACATCTTACTGCAGTAAGACATAGCACTTCAGACTAATGCAGCCTGCAAGGTAAGGCTGCGCTTGTTGCCCTGGTCAAAGGATGGAGTCTGCTTAGAACCCCGAGAAGAAAAGACTTCTGAGGTCCCATCTGGGCTTTGCATTATGAATTGGTGATGGCTGCAGTGCCCACAGGTGACACCTGACTTTTCTGCTCCTTATGACTCCTTCCCTGCTGGGGCTTTTGGAAAATGTTCTTTAGGCGTTGTGGGGTGTCCTTGGGTGTTGAGGTTTACGGGTTCCTGGATCTCTGCTGAGAGCCAGTCTCCCTGCACTTGGCTCTCAGCCACACAGCTTTTTACAGTGTTCACTTCTCTGTTTCCCAGGTCAGAGTTCTCTGCCTGGCTTTCAGAGTCTTCATCCTATACCCCTTCTTCCAGGGCTCCATTAGCTTCTTTCTATTATAGCAACAAGAAGATGCTCGCTCTGAACACGTAGAATCAGACCTCTCTCCACTTCAGGCACTCAACACTCCTGGCTGCTGCCACTTGCTCTCCAACCTACGACTATCTTTGAAATATGGCTCTCTCACAAAGTACCCACTGTGATCCTGATCTCCTGTGTCCGTACTGTACAGGGCCCACACTGTTAAACTTCGATAGTCTTATTTTGTTTCTTTATTCTTCCATGGGTATCTATTTTTTTTTTTCTGTTTGAAGTCTTGACTCCCTAACTGGATTATACACTCCAGGAATGACTTCCATCTTGCCATCTCTTACTGTGGTATTTTAGCATGGCAGACACTTAAGAAACAAGTTGCCAAGCCAGGCGGTGGTGGCGCACACCTATAATGCCAGCACTCGGGAGGCAGAGGCAGGTGGATTTCTGGGAATTTGAGGCCAGCCTGGTCTACAAGAGCTAGTTCCAGGACGGGCTCCAAAGCTACAGAGAAAGCCTGTTTTGAAAAAGAAAAAGTAAAGAAAAGAAAGGAAGGAAGGAAGGAAGGAAGGAAGGAAGGAAGGAAGGAAGGAAGGAAGGAAGGAAGGGAGGAAGGAAAAGAAACAAGTTTTCAGGGTTGGTTAGCTTGGTGGTGTGTTGATTAGGAAGTAGAAAGGGAAACCAGAAGCATCATCTAAGGGTCACATGTTCATCTCTTCCGTTGTCCAGCCCTCTCTGCCTTCCACCTTCCAAGCCAGACCTCCTTACTCCATGCCTGGCCCAGCTCGAATGTGATTTGGTACATGCATACAGCATATGATGATTAAATCAGGGCAGTTGATCTTTCCAACCAAACTTCACTTGAGGAAAACCATTTATAAGTCTATGTGGGCCACAGAGAATTACAGTCCTATGTCCTCATTGTCAAGGTGACTGGATTTAGAATCACCTCTGAGATACGACTCTGGGTGTATCTTTTAAAAGACTTTTGTTCTTGTTGTTTATTAAATGTGTTGGCAATTAGATGTATGTATATAACGTATTCTCCTTACCTCTGCCTCCGCCTTCTCTTCTCTTCTGCCCACCCCTGTGAACTCTCCTCCTCCTCTTGACAGGTTCTTTTCCCAGGTTCATGTTTTTGTTGCTGCTGTTGTTATTGTTTCCTTTTATTGGGACATCTGAGTGACCACAGGGATGGAACTATACAGTGCGCCTGTTATGTTACCAATAGGTGTTCATTTGATGATAGTTTCCTCTCCCCAAGAATCCCATCAGTAGTCAGTAGTTCAGCAGGGAGGGGTGGACCTCATAAGACCCTCCCCTATCCATCAATGGCTGTTGACAGATCCCATCTTGTGCAGGCCCAGAGCAGGCAACCTCAGCTGCTGTGAGGTCATCATTATAACGACTGTGTCACACCCAGAAAATGGTATTTCATGATCCTCCTCCCACCTCTTAATGTTCTCACGACCTTTCAACCTTACCACATGGGGGACCAAGCTTGTAACCAACGAACCATTTCGATCCATAGTAATCCAGTTTGGATGCTCTGGGTACCCTTGATTCATAGGCGAGACCTACCTTGTCCTGCCATTGGCCCTGGCTTGCATTCTTCCCCTTTCCTCTTCTGTTTCCTGTTGGTAGATGCTCGGTGGACCAAGTCTGATTTTCTGATGAACACCCTGCACCCAAGCTGGGGACTGTGGGAGAGTCTCCCTGGTGTGAACGCTGCGATGCTGTGAATGAGTCATAACTCACAGGCACATTTGGTTTCATGATTGTTGTCATATTGTTTTCCAAAATGACTGTACTGACTTACACTTCTATCAGCCATGCTTGGTGGTTTCTGTTTCCCCGTGGCCTCCACAGCACCTGGTATGATAAGATGTGTGCACTTACTGCAGTGGTCACATTAGGGCACTGGACTGGCCCTTGTGTTAGATGCTTTACTTCCAATAGAAAAATCTCTGGGAAGAAGAAATATCAGGTAGGCAGACTATCTTCTATTAGAGAAGACAAATCTTTCCACAAATTCTGTATAGACTTCCCCTAAGTCTGTGTTATTGTGTAGCTTGGGGCAGGTGTCCACCCAGCCAGTCCCCATCAGAGATGACAGGATTACTGTGGCTGCTTGATGCCCTAGTTGACGACTCTTCTGATTGGCCAGTACTTTTGAGCACACGCCTGTCTGTCCTAAACCTATACAGAACTGGGACTCTTTTACACAGGAGAGCAGGGACTGAACTGGCTACTCAGCAACCAACAGTCTACATCAGGTTTTTGCTTTGGCCAATTCCTGAAGTGCACACTGCCTGTTCTGTGCAAGCAGTCTCCCCTGGATCTGTACAATTAACCATTTCCAGAGCACAGAAGTGGTGCGTTAACCAGAACATCCCATTTCCCCGCGGAATAGGCCTGTCCAGCTCATCTTAGAAACCTAGTGCTCTTGAGAAATGTTTCATGCCCGGCAGACGTCAGACCTGTTCCCGCTCCAGCTGTTTAAGCTGGGGTTTCTGCATGCTCCTGATGAAAAGGGGGTAACAGAAAGTTTCAAGGGCAGAGCACCACAACTCTGGCCCTATGCCATGACAGGTGGAAAGGAACAGCTGACAGGGGCCAGAATCTCTGTAGGTAGCTGCTTCCCTTTCTCATCCACCACATGGATGCTTTAGTAATCCTTGCGTTTTTCCTTCTGACCAAAGGGGGAAGACACTAATTTTTGAATGAAACCCAACTGTTAAAATTTTGCTGACTACTTGCTCTCTACCAGGCAGCTTGGAGGGAGAGTGTTTCACTCCTATGATCTCATAGAAGTCACCAGAAAATTCTCCAAGAGCCCGTCTGTGTCGTGGCTCCTGCTTCCAAGCTGGGTTCTGTGGTAGAGTGTTTGCTCAACACGCACAAGGCCCTGGATTCAATGCCAAGTGCCCAAGTCAAAAAGACCTTTCTTCCTGGCATTTTTTAGCAAGGTGCTTTTAAGCATATAACATCCCTGAGATATCCCTCGGCATTATTTGTGCACCATAAATAATAGTGGTGTGTTTCAAATACTCAATGAGTTGATAATATAAAAGACTTTGAATGCACTCAAATATTAGATAATTTTTATAATATTAATTTAAAAAATAATGGAGAAACTGGGAGGCTCAGAGGCATCAGCTTATGAAGCTTGGCAGATAGCTCTGCTCCAGAGCAGAGCTTTTAAGCATCCTACTGACTCTGGGCATCAAGGGTTAGAGTGTTCCTAGAAACAGTATTCTGCCTTTCTTTGCATTCCCACTCAGCCACACTTTTTACACAGAAAATCTCTGCCACTGACCACAAAGACAGTGCAATGCTTCCAAGACTTGGTCAATATCTGGTATTCACCTGAATCAGAGCCGCACACCTAGGAGGTGACTCATTCCAGACATAGGAGCACCTATTAAACATTTCCTGTGCCAAGCTGAACTCTGAAGAAAAGGCCACAAGTCAACAAGGATGCTGCTGGTTCACAGACCCATTCTGAGTGTCAAGGAAGGCCCTGGTCCCTCTGGTCAACCTTTCTCACACAGCTCATAGTACCTGACACTGTCTAGAGCACCAAGTGATTGTGCACACAGTTCAGCTTCCTGAGCATTTTGGGATATGTGATGATAACAATGACCCTGTCTTATTTTTCAGATGAGAAGCATCTACCTAGAAATGCCAAGTAACTCAGCTGATAAATAGCAAAGACAGATGTCTTCAGGCTGGAGGCAATTCTGTAAGACAGTTGAGCCCTCCAGAGCTAGTAGGTAAGTGTGCATCTCCCAAAGTGCAATGTGCCCAGAGCTGGGAATGAATGAGGTATGGGATGGCCACTGTCATTTCCTCTGGCCTCCTAATCCTGGATTCTATTTTAGTTTTTCAAGATAGGGTTTCTTTCCTTCTCTGCGTTTCTTCTCAGCCCTGACTATCCTGGAACTCTATATGTAGACCACGCTGGCCTTGAACTCACAGAAATTCACCTGTCTCTGCCACCCAGTGCTGGGATTAAAGGCATGTGCCACCATACTCTGTTCCTGGATTCCTTTTTAAAATTTGTTTTGCTTTTTGTAGGAGATTGATGGACTTACACAGAAGATAGATCCAGCCGTGCCATTGGCCCTACGAGAAGGAGACACTCTTTCCAGAAGACATAGAACATTCTTGAACCTGGGAAAGATGCCTGGAAACTGGGAGAAGAGAGAAGAGAGCACTTCCCCCTCCTACCTGGGCATCTCCCACCATATTCAATACTTTTCACCAGGTCCTGAGCTGTCCTCGTTCAGTCTTGGTTTGATGGAATATTAGTCTGAAAATTTTACTTTCAATTAAACTCATTTGTGGAACCACCTCTATCTTCAAAGGATTCTATTAGGATGGCTAATTATAGCTATTGCTACAAGGCATTATTTGCACTCAATTTCAGCTCTTAGGCAATTCGGTTCAAGTGTTTTATATTTTCACTCTTCGGAGTTATGTGTAACCATCATCCTCTTACACTACAGGCTTCAAATAGCTATTTTTAGAAACCCAGATCAAAACAGCAATTTTGGTGGTGACCATGTCTGGTCTGACCTTAAGTGCTGATAAAAACAATCAAAGACACAATGCTATACAGAGCAAGAAAGACACCCCCTGTTTATGAGGTCAAGTGTTTGGAAAGTTCAAGCTGTCCTTTATATTATGGTGTTTCTTTGCAAACTATTCAAAGCCAAAGGCAATGGAAATTCCTCCCAAGTTGCAGAGATTTGTCCTTCTGCTAACTGTTGGCCATAATTAATGTGTTTCAAGATGGCAGCCAAGGAAGAGTTCAGTGGGGACCCTGCATTTCCCATGAAATGGAAATTATTTTCTATTTATGGTTATGTGTGTGTATGTGAGTGTGTGTGTTGTATATAAGTGGTAATAAGTATTTGTATGTTATAGCATAGATGAGGTAAAAAACCAGCTTTCTGGAATTGGTTTGTTCCTTCCAGCTCAGGCCCTTAGGTGTTCATGTCAAGCACTGACCCTATAAGCCGTCTTTGAGCCGAGAGCATTTTCTTCGTGTTCATAACGCTGCCCTTGTTTCTCTTGTGCCCGCAGACATGTAGCCTAATTCTTGCTAGCTAACCTACTCTCCCTCCCCAAAAGTTCAGCTCTCAGCTTGTGGACCAGGGCCATCCTCTCTCCCGTCATATGCCTGCCTCATAATAGGTACTTGCATGATGAACTGACGGACGGATGAATGAATCCTAAAAGTACAACTTTTATTTTGTTTTTGAGAAAGTCACTATTTTATTACGTAAACATTAAATGGTTACATTCATCTTTAAAAACAAACAAGCAGAAAACAAACCCCTAGATCTTTCCCAAGAAGGCTGAGAATCTTCTAATGTGTCTTTGCTGATCTTTGCTTCATCCTTGTCTCTGCAGAGGGAATAATTTGTCGTCATTTTGGAGCACTTTTTTTTTTAAACTAGCCTATCTTTTTTTTTAAAACAATCTTATTTTTATTTTACATATCAATTCCAGTTCTCTTCCCCTCCCCTCCTCTTGCTCCCCCCACCTTTTCTCTACACTCCCCCTTCCACTCCTCAGAGAGGGTGAGACCTCCTAGGGGGAGTCAACAAAGTCGGTCACATCACTTGAGGCAGGATTAAGCCAGCCCCCCCCACCCCCCCCGCCGTATTTAGGCTGAGCAAGGTATCCCTCCATAGGCAATGGGCTCTAAAAGACCTGTTTTAAATACTGGCTCCACTGCTCAAGCCACACGACTGTCACCCACATTCAGAGGGCCTAGTTCGGTTCTATGCAGGTTCCCCTGTTGTTGGTTTGGAGTCAGTACACTCCCACTAGCTTGAGTCAGCTGTTTCTGTGGGTTTCCCCATCATGGTCTGGACCCCTTTGTTGGAGCACATTTTTCTATAAAGTGTTATCATGCTAAGTGGATATACCACCTTTGACTTGAACCAAATGAATTTGTGTGTTTTCAGAGATGCATGCATATATGTGCAATGTAAAAAAAAATCACTTGTCTTAAATCTAGGACATTGTGTCCCAAGTATTTTATAATAGTGGACAGTGAGGGAGTGACCTGGTGCTGGACAATTCTGTATTTTGTCAATTATGTTTTAAATAAATGCTGATTGACTAGTAACCAGGCAGGAAGTATAGGCGGGACAACCAGACAGGAAGTAGAGGTGGGTCAATGAGAACAGGAGAATTCTGGGAAGAAGGAAGCTCCTAGACATAGAAGAAGCAAGATATGATTGCCCCACCAAAAAATGTACCAAGCCATGTGGCTAACATACACAAGAATAATGGGCTAATATAAGTTATAAGAGTTAATAAGAAGCCTGAGCTAATGAGCCAATCAGTTGATCATTAATATGGACCTCTGTGTGATTTTTTGGGGGGCTAAATGGCTGTGGGAACTGGGCAGGACAGAAACCTCCAACAACAGTGACCTAAGATACATAGTACCACTGGGATTCAGATGCAGAATATACCAATAGCTGTCCCTCCACTATGTGTTAGGATGGGAAAAGGCCCCCAGCCCAGCGCTTAGCTGAGACAGCTCCAAAAATTGTCCCCACTAAGCCCAAAATATTGCCTCTAGATTTTACTCTTCTTTCTAAATACTTTGTCATCACTTATAAAGATTTTTTTGTTTGATCAAATATTCTATATTGCATCCTGATGGCTCTTATCTGCACTGTATCCTATATGCCTCCCACTCTCACCAACTACCTTCCTTCCTGTAACGCCTTTCTCACATCCATGTGTTTTGCTTTGTTTCGTGACCCACTCTGTTTAACCAGGTCTGCCTGTGTGGCCACAAGGTTCCAACTATCCACTGGAGCCTAATGGACCCACCTGTGGCTACATGACTGAACAATGTCTGCCTTTCTCCTGTATCCAGTAGTTCAGCAGGGTAAGATATGGTCCTTTGAGTCTCCCACCCATCCTTGAGTGACTGATGCGAGGCCCAGTTTTGTGAGGGACAGGGTAGGCAACCACCGCTGAAGTGCAGTCAGGATTGCAGTGGCTGTGTTGTGTCCTCAGCTGTGTCCAAACAATTGCATTCACAGCCCTTTTTCTTATCGTCTGGCTCTTACCTTCTTTCTACTCCATCTTCTGTGATATTCCCTGAGCTTTGGGGGTCAATGCTAGAACTCTCCTGAGCACTCTACCATCACATATGGTCATCACCCTCTGAACCCAAGAATCTCTGTATTTACCACAGTTCATTGCAAAGAGAAGCTTCTTTGGTTAAGGCCCGGCATAACATTTGTCTGTTATACAAATGCAAACGAATATTTACAAAGCATCTGGATTCCATATCACTTACATTAAACAGCTGTGGTCAAGTCCCTACATAGCCTAAGACCCAATTCAAAGATTTTTAACCTAGTTTATAGTATCAGATATGGACCTTCTATGAAGCAGGTCTCAAATCCAGTAAGGTTGGTTACTACCAGAACATTCATGCCACTATTGCCCAAGTGGGTGCATCTTAACTGGCAGACTGATATTGCAGTTCATAGGGTTCACTGATGGGTAGAAGAGTTGATAGATTTCCCCCAGGTGGCTTACATGCCACCTTTCAGCACTGTGAAAGCCATCCAGCAGAAAGGAAGTCCCCACCTCACTTCTAGCTTGGTTTATCTTTGTCTCATAACTGAGGTGTGTGGTATCTTTCAGCAATGCTCTTATTGACTAGTTCCGGTGAGCAACCAACAGCAATGGCAAGAGCTTCCTTAAGAATATATAGTGACAGATCTCACATATGGCCTTGGGCTTTTCATTTGACAACTCATTGCTTTTAGAAGCAGCATTATCCAGCCATGTATGATATAGCCCTTCCAACTTTTTAAAACTATATTTTTAATTGACTTACAAAGTAGCAGGTTTCCATATGATCTTTAGATATACTTGCTTTAATTAATTCTCACCTCCCCTGCCCCTTTCACTTCTGTGCCCCAACCCTACCTCTTCTTGAACCTTTCTATCTTCTCTATTCCCCACTTCTACTTTAATATCAACTATACTCTTCTTGTAAGCATTCCAGCTCAGAAGGAAAGGGATCCTGGCAGCCGGGAGCCAAGGAATACCACAATGTCACCATCCCCAGTGAAAAGTATTACAGTTCTGCTCCACTCCACTCTACTCCGGCTGCAGAGTAGGAAGTGTTCTTGTTACTTCTCTGCTCTACTCCACTTCAGTGGGTGAAAGAAAGTCTCACCCAAACCTCATTCAAGAGATTTATTGGGAGGGACAAATCCAGGAGGGTGGCTGCTTCTGCCATAGTGGAAAAAGGCTGCAGCAAGCTGAGCAGGCATAGGGCTTCTTAGGGGCAGAGTATTTTTCGGGGTGGGAATTGGTCAGATTTCAATCCCTGAGCTTAGATAGACTCAGAGATGGATTTCGTGCTCAGAGATTGGTTGGTTTTTGTGCTGAGTTGGTCAGGGGCAGAGATTGTTTTTTTGGCTCTGGTTTCAGGGCCAAAGTGTGTTTCTTTCATTGGCTCTAGTTTCAGGGCCAAGGTGTGTTTCTTTGACTGACCCTTTTACCCTCCACTACTAGACTCCCTCCCCTTAAGTCATTCTCCACCCTGATGGCCTCTTCTAGTTTTCTGACTATTGTATTAACTCCAGTTTAAACACACAAATGTAAAGATTCAAAGACAGGACCCATATATGACAGAGAACATGTACCTAGTGGGGTGAAGGAGACAATAACTAATAAAATACAAGAAACTGAAAACCATACCCACTAGGAATATTTCACCTGGTGTTTCAAGTCTTCCCTCACCTACTGATAGGTCATCTCATGAGTCTATGGCAAGACTCGAGAGACCAGCAAAGTGTAGGAGGTCTTGTTTCACAAGAGAGTCTTCAGGTCTTCTAGGCCCTTGTGACACATGTCAAACCTTTCAGGGAGCCACAAGAATGGCTCAGAGGAAGTTCTAAACCACTGTGATTCATGGGTAGACTTTTCTCGCTGAGACATGAGCCATAGGGTATTCCCCATTGATGAAGTTCAGGACCACAGGGGTCACTGGCTCTTCTTCATATGCCTGAGGTGGGTTTGCCTTGCCATGTGGCAGGAAAACTCTGGCTCTTAGTCTGTACATGATGTGGTTGCGCGAGAGGTCATAATTAATAGGTGTGAAAGGTGCTAGCAGCTGTACCCCAACGGTATCTGAGGGTGCTATGTGCCTCCACTCCTGAACGCTTTACTTACATGTTCCATGGGTTGAGTGGAGTTTTATAGGAATAAGCCCAGACTCTACCATACATTTCTCTTTGTGGAGATGCTAAGAACACGCAGCTACACCTCTTCCACTCTTTGCTTCCTACAAGCTGGGTCTTCTGGTGGCATGGTGCTATGCAATAGGTGCTCGACCCATTCCTTTCCCTTTCTATGGCAAAAAGGCATAATTTTTGTGGGTGTGATAGTGCACATGTGTCATTCCAGTTCTTGAAAAACTGAAGCAGGAAGATGAAGAATGCCAGACAAGACTGGGTTGTAGTGAAAAACCCTGTCTCAGAACAACAAAAACATAATTGTAGAGGCTGTGAACTCCAAGTGAATATCTAGATGACATATACAATGGGAGCAGAGAGAATGGAGAAGATTTCATTGGCAGAGTGTACCTGGCCAACTGATGCTATGAATTAATAAGTAAATCATGGGGATCTTGCTATGGTTAATAGCTGACTTTCCTGACCACATGTGTTAGTATAGTATCTCTTGTAGATCAATGAAGATCAACCTAAGTTGTCCCCTCCCTCCCCATATTTCATGTTCTCAGCCCTTACACCACATATATTCACAACTAGTAAACTTGTTGTCAAGAGTGTGTCAACCTACCCTGTGATTCATAGATCCTTGATTGGAAAAGCATGATGTGGGGAAGACTCAGACACAAATCCTTGGCCTCTTATATTCAGCTTATGGAAACTCCCTTCTTTCCGGGGCTTCCCTGAGGAGCCAGGCTCGGAGTACGCACCCTCCCTGGAGCACTTGTTGAGTTCTGATTGTACCAGCTGTTCTTTTACCCTTCTGTGATTGGCATACCTCTTCTCCATCAGAAATGCACCAACTGGGAAGACTTCGGCTTCTGGATAAATGGCACCAGGAGGCCTTAAAGACAGAGTTTTAATTTTCTCCCATTTATTTCCCTACTGCAGTTCCCCAGAAAGGAATTAGGAAGTAGAGGTTTGTAGGTTGAGTAAGCCAGAAAGGACATTATTAACCTCTCCCACTCACGCAGTGTATATCCATTTCCTATTGATCTTAGCACGCTGGAAGCACATCTGGCGATGTTGCTGTGTCCCCAACAAACATCTGAGCTTCAGGTGTGTTCACTTTGGTTTCACATAAGCAGTCCTCTGCCGTCTAGCTTCTGGCTATGACTAATTCCCCCCCCCCCCATTTTTTAAACTTAGAGAAGTATGAAGAACATTGGCTCCCTACCCTCACCACTTAAAACTTGGGGGTGAGCCATCCCCCCAGTCCATCAACAACTGAAGCAGGTGGGCGAGCTGGCCCTGGGGTGGTGAGAGTGGGAGCAGTGCCCTGCCCCTCACCAGCGGTAGCACTTAGGAGAGCAGGCCCTGCGCTTCTTCACCTGGGCAGCACAATAGAATCATTCCTGTTGACCGAGGTGTGGATGAGCCATCCCAAAATTGTGAGCATGGGAGAGCTATCCCTGTTACTCACCTGTCATGTAGCAGCATGGGTGGGGAAGAGATGCCCACCCAGTCAATGCCCGAGGCAGGTGGTAGACCTAGCCCTGAGGTCATAAGAAAGAGAGCTGTCTCTGCCCCTCATCAGCTACAGCACTTGGGAGAGTGGCCTGGGCAACACAGTAGAGCGGGCCCTGAAGGTGTAGGGGTGGGAGAACCTACCCTGAGGACATGAAAGCTGGAGAAATGGCCCTGCCCCTTGCTCGGTACTGGAGAGCTCACCCTGGTGGTGAGGACAGAGAGCTGTTGGGCTGACCAATCCTACAACTGCCCAGACTCAGAACCAGCGTTATATGTTGGCCCACCCCAACAGCCACCCCATCTGTGGTCTGCTGGAACAGGATGGGGTATGGTATTAGTGCTGTAGACCTTGGGCTGCATAGCATTGGGGTGTCCAGGAAGAATCCCAGTGAGGACCCAGTGTCAATGATATACCCGAGACTAGGGCCGCAAATCAGACCAGTGATTGTTTGCAATGAATGCCTACATGGAAACGTGTAGGGGTACAGGGGTGTGTTGTGTGACTCACTGTGTCACACTGCTCTTCCCATGACAGGACTGATTTTTCTTTTCTTTTTTCCTCTCTTAAGTTTTATTTTATTTTATTTTGGAGGGGAGGTTTTAAGGGCAGTTATGAAGGGACGGGAAAATGAATTGGGTAGAAAAATATAAGCGCAATTGCTCTATATAACTCTGTCATTCTGCCCCTCCACACCCACGTGGTTGTCACTTTAAGGTGCCTTCCATCTTTCCCATCCATAGTCTTCTGCCGGTGACACCTGGGCTGTTTCATAACTTTTCAATTAAATGTTGACATTTCCTTTTCTCTAAATCATTATTAACAAAGAAACAAAAAAAGGTAACTTCCTAGCTTTTTCCTTCCTGTAGGTAAAGTTTTCCTTCTAGCATGTTCTGTCTCCAAAAACGACAGAAGCGGAACCACTGTATTGAAGGATATGGATGTGTCAAGCTGTGTGTGTAGTTGTGTTTAAATTAATAGACGCCTTTTCCTGGGTAGGTGTGGCTTTGTCAAGAAATCCACTGAGTTCCCTTGTTCCCTTTTCCCTCACACTATCTTATTACTAATATCTTGCATTGCTGTGCATTCTTTTTTTTTAAGATGGAGAGCATATGCAATGCACTTTATTTTTTTTCCACATTTAATTTTTTATTATTGCATTATAAATAGTACCATTCAAAATTTCCACCTCCTCTGCTCCTCCCATTTCCCTCCCGCTTCCCCACTCCCCCTCCCCTTTTCCCCTCCAGTCCTAAGAGAGGGCAGGTTACCCTGCCCTGTGGGAAGCCCAAGGCCCTCTTGCCTCCATCCAGGCCTAGGAAGGTGTGAATCCAA
>PVIU01006516.1:0-99737 GCA_004026605.1 Ondatra zibethicus
GCACCAGGCGCTGGAACGGCAGCTTGCGGATCAGCAGCTCGGTGGACTTCTGGTAGCGCCGGATCTCGCGCAGCGCCACGGTGCCGGGCCGGTAGCGGTGGGGCTTCTTCACGCCGCCGGTGGCCGGGGCGCTCTTGCGGGCAGCCTTGGTGGCCAGCTGCTTGCGGGGGGCCTTGCCGCCGGTGGATTTGCGAGCGGTTTGCTTTGTACGAGCCATTGCAACAAATAGGTACAATGACCAAAGACTTGACACAGCAAAAATGGGATCAGAACTACTATTTATAGTATACAAAGCATACTGATTGGATGAAAATACTGTTCATCTGTGACGTTTAAGACTCTGATTGGTTTGCTTTTAAGAACTGCAATTGCACAGTTTCCCTGACAAAGGTTTGCGGCTGCCCTTTTCTTGTATGTTTGCGTTTTTTAAGGAAAATTAAATAAAATTTCGGCGACTGTTAACTTCTCCAGCACCTCTGTTGACAAAGACATGGCCGTTTGATCTTGCTGCCCTTAAAGAATCGAGAATAAACTTGATGTGTTGAAATGTTGAATTAGAGATTCTTATGCGCGGTGCGATGGTCGTCCAGAGTCTTCCTTTTGATTGGTTTACTACGTGTTCCTTAATAGCCAGTAAAAAGGCAGATCTTGAATCCTTCATTTGCGTGCGGCATCTCCACTTCGTTGCAAGCTATAGTATAAACAACCGAGTGGAACGATAAGAGTCAGGTTATTCTGCGTACTTTTACCATTATATAACTGAGTTTGTTTCGAAGCTTTGAGTTGTTGCATTTAAATCCAACTCTTGGCCAGAAATCACTCCATGAACGTAAGCATTATTTTTTAATGAACAGTAGTATAGCTGGTCAGAGTAAGATTATTTAGTACTTTATATAAGAGGTGTATAAGTCCTTCCCAACGCTATTTCGACTTGCAAGTGCCGGGATGAGAAGTCATGTCATGGCTCTGCTCTCGAGCTTTCTCAGATTTGTAGGGGACAGTCCAACCACCTCTTATTAGCACTGTTGATTGGAAATGTGAAATCCCTATAGCAAGGTGATGCTTTTTAAAGCCCTAAAACACTTTCTTAAGGAAAATATAAAAACTAACGTCACATAGTTCTTACATATAGAAGCTCATAAAGATCTGCAGTCTGATTATCTGATACCCTGGAAGCAATCCCTGAGTTCTGGAAGGATCTCTGACACCTCAACTATCCAACAGTTTGGGTTTTGATTGGCTAATTTGCAGACAGCCTTCACCGTTTGAGCTACCTTTTGATAGCCATCTACCGTCTGGAGGTGCCCCTACTGTGTTTGAATTTCCACCTCAAGCAGCCATCTAGCGAGTTTGGGGACAACTCTAGGACTAGTTAGGCGCAGTGATCTTGCAGGTGCGCCTGAGACCGAGGGGGGCGGGACTTCCAGGGTTCAAGGGGCGGGCGTTAGCGTGCACCAATCACAGCGCGGCCCTGCTCTATAAATAAGCCGAGCGGGGGCTTCGTTTTCCTACTTCTCTTCTTCGTTTTGGCAGTAGCTGTGCTATCATCTCCAGCTATCATGTCCGAGACACCGCCTGTCGCTCAGGCAGCCGCCGCTGCTGCCCCTGAGAAGCCTGCGGCTGCAAAGAAGACTAAGAAGCCCGCCAAGGCTGCAGCAGCTAAAAAGAAGCCCGCTGGCCCCTCGGTGTCCGAGCTCATCGTGCAGGCGGTCTCCACCTCCAAGGAGCGCAGCGGCGTGTCCCTGGCCGCGCTCAAGAAGGCGCTGGCGGCCGCCGGCTACGATGTGGAGAAGAACAACAGCCGCATCAAGCTGGGGCTCAAGAGCCTGGTGAGCAAGGGCACCCTGGTGCAGACCAAGGGCACCGGCGCTGCTGGTTCCTTCAAGATCAACAAGAAGGCGGAGGCCAAGTCTAGCACCACCAAGATGTCCGTGAAGTCGAAGGCGTCGGCGGCGTCTAAGAAACCCAAGAAGACTGCCGGGGCCGCAGCCAAGAAAACTGTGAAGACCCCGAAGAAGCCCAAGAAGTCTGCCGCCTCCAAGAAGCCTTCCAAGAGCCCAAAGAAGCCGAAGGTGGTGAAGGCCAAGAAGGTGGCCAAGAGCCCTGCCAAGGCAAAGGCGGTGAAACCCAAGGCTGCCAAGGCGAAGGTGACGAAGCCGAAGACCGCAGCTAAGCCCAAGAAGGCGGCACCTAAGAAAAAGTGAACAGTTCGGTTGGAGGCTTCTTCAGTAACCCAACGGCTCTTTTCAGAGCCACCTACATAACTCAGAAGAGCTTGGCACTCACTTTCCGCTTTTTACCTGGTACAAACTAGGTTACTTGGTAGGAACTTTGAGTTAACATTGTTCAGCTGGTTGTCTTAGGCAGCTGATGGCTTTTTTTTGCCAACGAAACCTTAGAAGGCCAATTCGTCAAGACACAGGCACATGGGAAGTTGAAGCTATAATAGTGAATTACAGCCAGCCTAGGCAGCGCAGTCAGTCTGTACTAAATAAGTCTTACAAAGTATTGTCGCTAACCATTTGTTAATCTGTTGGTTGGCACTGAACTGGTCATGATGCAACAAACAGGACTCCATACTGCTGAATATAACGTTTGGCATTTTCAGTAAATAATTTAGTCTAAGGACAGCTCAACTTCCAGAAGTGTGTCACTTTCCACTTCTCGGTGTGAGCTCATTAACTTCTACAGCGTTTAAAAGGATGTAGGATATTTTCCATTTTAATTCGAAGTTTCTTGGCTACTAGCACCTATTTGTTGGCTACTTTAGTTTTTTTTTTTAACACCTAATTTTTGACAATACTTTAGTTTCTTGCTCATTGTTTCAGAGTGGTCTGTTTTCTTGTTCCATTATGAGTTTGTTTTAGACACATTTACTTTTCTGTGTTAGTGTTTTTTCCTCATGTATGCAATCAGTTACATATGATTAGGAGCCACCATGTGGATGGGGAGAAAACCATGGGTTTGTTCTCTCCAAGAACAAGTGTTCTTAACCACTGAGCAATCTCTCCCCTTGCCTCTATTATATTTTTTAACATAGTAGAAAAATGAACTTTTTGTTTACCATCCACATTGCACAGTGTTTTAACTTTGATCTTTTATTCTATTTATTTTCTGTGTGGCATATTTATTTTTATCTCTGATACATTAAAGTTTTGAATATTATACATAAATGTTTTAATGTGTTAAACATGCATATGTCTTTAATGGGTTTTGGTTTCAAGTCTTGATTCATAAATTACACCCGAGTGCCTGAATTATTTGTATGGTCTCTTAAATTTTGAGAATGTTGCTTTTTTAAAACATTTTAGGCTCAGCTAGACCTGATGCACAAGTGTCCTTGAGAGACTGAGGCAAGGTGATCCCAAGTTCATGTACTGCCTGGGCTACAGAGTGAGGTTTTTGAGATCATCATAAGCAAACTAGCAAATAAAATGTTGAAAGGGGTGAGGGCTGGGAGAAAAAAAGTCTTAGCATGTAGCCCAGTGGTAGAACATTTGTCTAGCATTTATTTGTAAGACCCTGGGTTTAATTCCCAGTACTACCAGAAGAAAAGAAAAATTAGTTTCTTATCCATAAATAGTATATTTGATGTTGTTTTAGTCAGCTGTTCCAAAAACATTTCTTAAACAATCCATTCATTTCCTTCACTGGGCTAACATTCACTCTTATTTCTAAACTTCTTATATAAGAGGATCTAGGGCCTATTTTTGCATCTACTGTTCTCCAAATAAACTAGGTACCTTTTAAATTTTTTTATTTCTATTTATAGGCATAGTTCTACTGTGACTGAAACATTTCTCATAGCCTTTTGTTACCTCTTACTGCTAAGAGGTAAGAAGCACATTGGTAATAAATAAATCTACCTTTTAAAAATTCCTCAATATGACTTTCATGCATTTGGTGGGAGTGGGAGCTCGAAACAGGTTTTTGTTGTGTAACAGCCCTGGCCTCCCAAGGGTGGGGACTAAAGGCGGCGGCACCATCGTCCAGCTGAAACCCAGCTGAGTCCCATGTATTTTTTGTGCTGCTTTTGCTACAAAACTCCAAAGTATTGATTTTAGCAAGCATTTTAATTTCTGGTTTTAGTTTATATTGTATTGGATGTTTGTTAGCATATTTCTTATTAATTTTTCAGTATAAGTATTTTAAGTAGTTCCCTTTCATTCTCATTTGACTTAAATTGTTTAGTAGTTGATAGCTTTTCTTTTTTTTTTTTTTTTTTTTTTTTTTTTTTTTTTTTTTTTTTTTTTTTTTTTTTTTTTTTTTTTTTTTTTTTTTTTTTTTTTTTTTTTTTTTTTTTTTTTTGGTTTTTTCAAGACAGGGTTTCCCTAGCTTTGGAGCCTGTCCTGGAACTAACTCTTGTAGACCAGGCTGGACTCAAACTCACAGAGATCTGCCTGCCTCTGCCTCCCGAGTGCTGGGATTAAAGGTGTGCGCCACCACCGCCCGGTGATAGCTTTTCTTTATATAGTGATATGATTTTAATATTTTTAGTACTTTCTTAAATGTTAGGCCCTTAAATATGGTGTGACTGGAAGACTTAAAAGTAGAAGTATGAAACTTGTTTCTCTAAGACAGATGTTTCTGAGAGAGAAGCAGAAAGAAGTGATGGAGTTGAAAGGGGGCAAATCACAGTTCTGAGAGTCTGCAGCCTGCGAAATTACCAAGTAGAAGACAGATTTAGCAGCTGACTCAGATGCTGCCGGTAGACTAATGAGAGTCAGTTCCTTAGCCCCACTGCGCAAAATCATTTCATGGCCTTGATAACAGTTTGTGGGAGGATGAAGTGATAAATTTGAGTCTTTGTGTTTTTAAAACTAGGAGATTGGGTCAGGCCGCCAAGACAGTGGCTGTGGTTGTATATATATAAAAAAGAAAGAAGCCAAGCGGTGGTGGTGCATGCCTTTAATCCCAGCACCTGGGAGGCAGAGGCAGGTGGATCTCTGTGAGTTCAAGGCCAGCCTGGTCTACAAGAGCTAGTGCCAAGACAGGCACCAAAGATACAGAGAAACCTTGTCTCGAAAAACCAAAAAAAAAAAGAGAGAGAAGAAAGAAAGAAAATAATAACAATAATAAATTTTAAAAAAGCAAAAGAAAGAAAGGAAGGAAGAAAAAAAGGGAAGATCTGAATTCTGAATCATCCATTGTCAAAAATGAGGGAGATCTGGCCTTGAAAATTTATTACACATAATTCTGAATATATATTTCTCTATTTTGGGGCTTCCATTTGTTTACTTCAAAGTAATTAGGTTTGAATTGGTTTTAGTGGTTTGAGCTGGGGTCTCATGTTGCTCAGCATGCAGCTGAGGATGATCTTGAATGCCTGATGCTCCTGCCTCCATCTCCAAACTGCTGTGGTGACAAAGACATGCCCTACCATGGCTGGCTGAAGTTGTGTTTCTCAACTGTAGATTCCAGCCTGGTAGGAATGGAATAAAACACGTGCTACAGCATGTCACGTCACAGAGGGGAAAATGTCTTCCTGAAATATAGCGTATATTTTAGACATTTTTGTTGTTAGCGGTGTGCATGCATTTTCTGCATCATTTTCACCAATATTTCATATTGGCTATCATTGTGAAATATTCTGAAACCAGGGGTTGAGATGTGACCATGGTCATCCAGTCTGGAGAGTCTGTGTTTAAATGTCTGTTGTCCTGACTGCAGAACTGGTAGATCTACCTATGCATACAAGAGGCAGAGACTTTAACAGAGCTTCCAGCAACTACAAGGTGACAGCAGGCGCATACACATTCTTTTTATTATTCTTTTTTAAAATTATTCCATTTATTTATTTTGTAAGTGAAAGTGGGGAGGGGTGTGAGTGAGCACGTGACCCAGTCTCCTGTGAAGGTTGGAGAACGGCTTGTGGGAACCAGTCCTCTCCTACCGTGCAAGCGAAAAGCAGGGACTGAAAGTAGGGTCAGGCACTTTTTCTGGCTGAGCCAATCTTACGGATCCAAGTTCTACCCCTTACTACTTGCTTTGTCTCTGCCTTTGGAGCGCTTTGAAAGGAAAAAGGAAAGGCTGCCAAAAGTCACTGGAAATAACTGAAGACCTGTAGGGCCTCAATAAAGGGGTCCACGTACACTACAAATAATGGGATTTGCCAGTTCGTACAAAGATCGCGGCACAAATGGGAGAAAGATGGGAGTTGGAGGAGAACCTCTCATGCCGCTTTTATTGTGTCTTATGTAGCTAAATTACAAAAGGAAAATGTGGAAGGAAAGGGGGGGAATTTATTGTTTTCTTTATAGTTTCAGCTTCTTGACAATGTAAAATGGAATGTAAACTAGAATATACTAATTTGTATATTAAACTAGGCTAGAGTGATGGTGAGATGCTTCAGAAGGAAGGATATTTGCTGCAGCGAGCTCAGATCTGAGTGTGCTGTTTGTGACCCACCTTGCATTCTGCTCTCACAAGTTCTCTGACTCATTGCTTACCTGTGTGTCGGGCGTGAGGGTGTATGTGTGTGGGTGTAAGATCGGCTGTAGGCAAGCACTTTCTTAATAAGTGATTGATGAGGAAGAGCCCAGCTAATTGTGGGTGGTGCTATCCCTGGGCTGGTGGTCCTGGGTTCTACAAGAAAGCAGGCTGAGCAAGATAGGTGCCGTGAGCCAGTAATCAATACCCATCCATCAGCTTCTGCCTCCGGTTCCTGCCTTGCTTAAGTTCCAGTCCTGACTTCCTTCAGTGATGGAGGGAGATGTGGAAGTGCAAGCTCTTTCTTCCCAAAGGTGCTTTGGTCGTGATGTTTCATCACAGCAATGGTAACCTTAACTCAGACACCATCTCCTTCATTTTTTGTAACATATATTTTTTTAAACCAAACCATAGCACTGCTCCGTCTCCACCCTAGCTGGTCTGGGCCTCCTTCTATAGGAGTAAGGTCAATTTGGGAACTCAAACATTCATAAGCTGCCTACTTAGTGATAAGCATCAATGCCCAAGAGAACCCACCGCCCAGCTATTAGAAGGTGAGGGCTCAGAAATTCCCCAAACTTTAAAGTTGCTTTATCTCTTCCTGAACATTGAGCTTTGACCATCTGTTTACTCCTCCAGAGACTGTAACCTGGGCTATAATAACAGCATATCTTACTTCAAGCAAGAAGAGTATATTCTCTGTGTTAAAGGCCATATCCTAACATTTGGTGGTTTGAAAGAACCAGTTGGAAAATTTTCAGGCATTTTTTGAGTTCATTGTTAAGCCCAGCGGTTACTAAAAGCATGTGAGGTACAATTAAATAACATGTTTAGAGTCAGGTACCAAACTCTTCCAGCTCAGTAATAAGCATCCATACCTCACGTACCTTGAGTGGCAAATGCATTACATAATCTGGTGCTGTGTGTTTCTTCAGTCACACTGTTAGTTCATTATCTGGTGGGAGTGGGAGTAGTTCAGCCATAATGGGTGGCGTTACGAGGGCTTTTTTTTTGCGCATATATGCTGGGGAGATTGATTTTCTAAGAATTGGCTTGGAGGAGTAGCTACTGGGTTTTCTGTAGAAGCTGATTCTGAAGAGTATAGAAGATGCTGACTGCTGTTACCGGATCCAACTGTCGGTTCTAGGAGGAACTCTTTCTATGATGGTCTCAACAAACTGGGAAGTAAATAGAAAGCGAGGTCTTTCTTATCCTTGCAGCCTTCATCTTCCCATGGTGCTCCCACGTAGGACCTGAGGGAGGTTGTCAGGCAGGGAGATCTGGAACTGGGGCTAAGTCTTCACGAGTAGCACACGGTAGCTTAGGTCATCACTGTTCCTGATCTTGTACTGCCCCCTGCTCACGGGCGCAGCTCTCAGCTTTGCCACACCTTTGCAGGCAGTCCGTGCAAGACATGTGTTTGATAGTCTTTTGATCTAAATTTTTCATGTGGGAATCCTAATATCAGATCCTTTCATTTCCCATCACAAAAAGAGTAAAAGATAATAAATACGTATCAGTCATGATGTTGGTATCCTACTGTTTTTATTGTTCCTGTAAAGGGAGCAGGGTGGCAGATAAAGGTAGGAGCTAGATGAGGTTGGGAGAAACTCAATGCTTACAGGGAGCAGCATATAGTTCTCATATAGTGTCTCAGGGCGCCTGTTGCTGTGATGAAACACCGTGACCAAAAGCAGCAGGAAAGAGTTTATTTCTCTTATGTTTCCATGTAACAGTTCATCATCAGAACTCAGCCAGGGAAGAAACTCAAACTGGGCGGGAACCTAGAGGTAGGAGCTGATGCAGAGGCCATGGAGGCGTGTTGCTTACTCGCTTGCTCTCTATGGCTTGCTCAGCCTGCTTTCTTATGGAACCCAGAACCACCGGCCCAACAGTGATGACACCCACCATGAGCTGCACATGCCCCATCAATCACTAATTAAGAAAATGCCCTACAGGCTTCCCTGCTTACGCCCTGATCTTCTAGAGGCTTTTCCTTCACTGAGATTCCCTCGTCTAAGATGAACATAACTTCTGTCAAGTTGATGTAAACCAAGCCAGCATGTGTAGAACAAAGGCCCAAAGGAGATAGAGACTCTGCTTTCCACTCTTCATTCTCAGTGCCTACACTTAAACTACTCACAGTGAGTGTTTAATAAGGCAGAGCCCTCAGATATAGAAGAGCATTTGTGATCTCTGTTAGTGTTGATGATGAATCCTTAAGTCTTTGCTATAAGCACTCCTCCTAGCGTCCATTTTCTATGAGTAATCAAAGGTGCTGGTAATGGAGCCATCTGACTCCCTGGTGCTGGTGATGGAGCCATCTGACTCCCTGGTGCTGGTGATGGAGCCATCTGACTCCCCAATTGGCAGGGGTTGGACTCTTTCTTGTTGCACTGGCTGCCTTGAGGAAAAAGAATGTCAGTCAAACATATAGCCAAACTACATTTATGCCAACACCAGCTAGTTCAGGTGGCTCAGATGTCTTCTTGAGACAGCCATACAAAGAATGCCCTGGCTCCTGATGGCACAGCCTCAGCCAGTATTGTTTAAAAGTAGTTGGATGAGAATCTTTGCAATCACTAACTTGTATGAACTCTGGATGACCTTATAGCTTTTCCCACCTACCTGCTCCTAACTCAGTCAGATAACGATGTAAAGCAAGTAGGGCTTAGGAGGAATCAGCATTAAGCTCAGAAATGTTTAATGTCAATTTGACACACAAACTAGGGTTATCAGAAAGGAGGGAACCTCAATTGAGAAAATGCTTCCATAAGATCCGGCTGTAAGGCATTTTCCTAATTGGTGATTGATGTGGAAAGGCCCAGCCCATTGTGAATGGTATCCCTGGGCTGGTGGTCCTGGGTTCCATAAGAAAGCAAGCTGAACAAGGCAAGACTAGAAAGCCAGTAAACAGCTCCTCTCCATAGCCTCTGTGGCAGCTCCTGCCTCCAGGTTCTTCAGTCTCCTGTTCTGACTTCCTTCGATGATGAACAGCAATATGGATGTATAAGCCAAATAAACCCTTTCTTCCCAAGTTGCTTTTTAGTCATGGTGTTTCGTGCCAGCAATGGAACCCTAAGACAGGAAGGAAAAGAAAGGAGCTCTGTGAAACATACGGCATCAGAAACAAATATATTGCTGTCACTGTGCCTGGAGAGTGCTGTTATCCTTTCCTGCCATGATACAAGGTCTGGCACTTATCTCTAGACTGGGGCCTTGGCATGTTGAGATTATCATGCCAATGATAATGTATGAAGGGCTTGGGGAGATGGTTCAGTTGGTAAAATGCTTGACTTGAAAGGATGAGGGCCGAAGTTCAATTCCCAATGCCTAGGCACAAAAAGGTCTATGTCCACTCTTGTAATCGCTTCCTCTTCTCTCCCTGAAGTTACTTACCTGTGTCTTCCTGCCTCGCACCTTCTTCTGAAGAGGGTAGGAACTTACAGATCTCACTGGGCTTTAAGAGATTCTCTTTTCTTTCATGTAATATTCTTTGCATGTAAACAAATTCTAAGTAACTGTCCCTCTGTAACGTGCTTGATGTCAGCTTATTTCATAGCCTGGGTTATAGAATCCGTAGAGGGTAGCGGCACAGATCTTCACACCCCTCCATGTTTCTCTTGCAAACTTGTGTTGTGTCAAATGTTCTCAGGCCTGCCTGCCTGCTGCCCTGCTCCCTGCCATGGTGGCCATGAACTCTAACCCTCTGGAACTGTAAGCCCCCAGTAAACTCTTCCTTATACAAGTTGCCTTGGTCGCAGTCTCTTCACAGCAATTGAAACACAAATGAGAAAGAAGGGTCACGTGGCTAATGCTTTAATTTAAGACGATGTAGAAAGCAGCAGCAAGAGAAAGGTAGGGATCATGTTTAAGGCACAGACCAATAATGATACAAATCATATTTCTAGAAGTGTTGTAATATAAAAGCCATTTCTTTTGAAATCAGCAAGATAGGTTTCTTTGTCAAAAAAAAAATTAAGCCCCATGTGGTAGTAAATCCCTGTAATCCCAGCCCTCCGGAGGTTACAGTGACTGAATTGTACCTGCCAGGCAGGAGAGATGTTCTAAAGGGAAATGTGCATCTCCTTAGCTTCTCAGACTGTTGAAGTGATGGATCCCAAAGAGGAAAAGCTCCCCCAGAAGGATAAGGATAAAGCTCCAGTGCCAGGCAGGGGAGGAATCTGCCTTCCAGGAGGCAGAGTCAAACAATTCTGAGAATGTATTGGACCACACAGAGAGATCAGAGCTCAGACCATACCTTGGTAAGGTAGAACAATACCTTGACCTGAATAGTTTACCTGTATGTACTAATTAAGCTCTTGCGCTCTATTTAAACCTAAGCCTATGTCAATATCCATGAAGGCTACTAGACCCCCTTAATTTTTTCCTCTTCCCACTGTGGTCGACATGAGTAAATCCCCTTTCCTCTACGTTTCACTATTTCATTAATTGGTATAATGGGCACAGGTGGCTACGCCTAGATTTTTGAGGTTTGGGGGAACCTAGATCTTGCCCTAAGAACTCTAGAAACAGCTGGGACACAAATTCCAGGCCAGCTGCCTCCCTGGCAAGAGAAATAGAAAAGGAGGATGAAAAGAAAACAGTGACACAAAAATGTATTTGTTGCTGCCCAGAACAAAGTTTCAGTGGAAGTGTGTGGCTTGGTTTGGTTGCAGAAAAAAGAAAGCATATTCAACAAGTGGTGCTGGCATAACTGTATATCAACATGTAGAAAAATGAAAGTAGACCCCCATCTATCACCATGTACAAAACTCATCCAAATGGATCAAAGACCTCAACATAAGGCCAGCCACACTGAACCTTATAGAAGAGAAAGTGGGAAGTACACTTGAGCGCATTGGCACAGGGAACCACTTCCTAAATAGAACCCCAGCAGCACAGACACTGAGAGAAACAATTACTAAATGGGACCTCCTGAAACTGAAAAGCTTCTGTAAAGCAAAGGACACGGTCAACAAGACAAAGCGACAGCCTACAGAATGGGGAAAGATCTTCACTAACCCCACATCAGATAGAGGTCTGATCTCCAAAATATACAAAGAACTCAAGATATTGGACACCAAAAGAACACATAATCCCAAAAAAAAAAAAAGTGGAGTAAAGACCTAAACAGAGAACTCTCAACAGAGGAATCTAAAATGGCTGAAAGACACTTAAGGAAATGTTCAACATCCTTAGTCATCAGAGAAATGCAAATCAAAACAACTCTGAGATTCCATCTTACACCTGAAAGAATGGCCAAGATCAAAGACACTGATGACAACTTATGCTGGAGAGGTTGTGGAGAAAAGGGAAGAGAATGGAAGAATGATATGAAAGTAAGTTACAAAAGAGGAAATAAAAGCCCTTCGGTGATCGAACAAATAGCAGTTGGTTACTCTAAACCCTGCCAGGGATGATTTTACTGTAGACCCTCCTGTCCATAGTGATAGAAACATAGCAATGTAACACGAAGAGGTTACAGAGTGGGTTCCCCTTTGTCCAGTACTGAGGTAGTTTCGAGCTCTATGAATTATGATCTCAATCATGCAGAGAGCAAAAAAATTATAAATTATCAAGGAAGTACTTAAGAAGAATGACACGATTGTAGACAGGTACTACCATGCCTGGCATCTGCATAGGTGCTGGGCATCTAAACTCAGGTCCTCATGCTTCCTCAGCAAGAACAGCTTCCAGTGAGCCACCTCCCCATCCCCTATGCCCCCTGTTTGTGTGCATCTGTCCATGGTGTGTGTGCTTGTGTGCATGTCTGTGCCCATGCCTGTGTATGTGAAGAGAAATCACTGTCAGGTTTCTTCCTTGGTTTCTCTCCACTGTATTTTTTAAGGCAGGGTTTCTTACTGAACCTAAACGAATTAAATACTTCATGAGACTCACTGGTTTTCTTCCCCAAGGGAACATCTATGGAGATGGCATGGACTGAGCAGCCTAACCCAGCCATCTGTAATGACAGGTCTCACTTGCCACACCAGCCCATCATGTCATGCCCAGACACCAGCAGAGCTCGTTTTGGGCTTTTTGATCCTGGCAACTCATCTGCATCTGCTTGTTTGGTAGTCTACTTGTCAGTGTTAATGCTTATTCTGTTTAATTGTACAACTATTCAGAAATTAACCATAGGCTCCAAGGATGCTGGGGATGGAGACTCGGCAGCACCTGTAAAAGAAGTGGTGGTGAGCAGCCTGCCCAGTGCAGGTGGTGGAGAACAGTGGGAGCTAGAACTGGAGGGCAAGATAGCAGCCCTTGAAAAGGAAAAGGAACAACTTCAAAAGGAGCTGCAGGAAGCCTTAACTTCCCGGAAGGTGATTCTAAAAAAGGCACAAGAGAAAGAGAGACTTGTAAAGGAGGAGCTCAGGAAACAGAAGGACACTTACAGTCTCCTTCAGGAGCAATTTGATGAGCAGAGTAAAGAAAATGAGACCATTGGGGACCAGGTAAGGCAATTCCAGATTGAAGCCAGGGAGCTTGTGGACAGAAAGTTCCCAGGCACTGGCCAGCAAGCACCTGGTCTTCCCACTGAAGGCTTAGAAGAGGTTTCACTTGAAGACACGGACCAGCAGCCCGCCCAAGCTGCTGCAGAGTCTGACCTGCACACAACCCAGCCTTCTCGCCCTGGAGATGCAGAAGCTCTCCAGGCTACTGTTTCTGTTGCCCAGATTAAGACCCAGTTGAAAAAAAAAATGGAGGTTGAGAAAGAAGAGCTGGAATTGAAAATTAGTTGTACAACAAGTGAGCTGACCCCAAAATCAGAAGAAGTATTTCTGTTACAAGAGCAGATAAGTAAACAGGGTTTAGAAATCCAGAATTTGAAGGCAGCCTCCCATGAAGCTGAGGCCCAGGCGGAAAGCCTGCAGCAGGAATTGGAAAGCAGCCAACTCAAACTTGCTGGCCTGGAACATCTGAAAACATTACAGCCTGAACTAGATGGACTGCAAAAGCACACGCAGCAGAAGGAGGAAGAGGTCGGCTACCTGTCTGGTCAGCTTAGTGAGAAAGAGCAGACCCTCACCAAAGTCCAGGCAGAGATGATGGAACAGGAGCACTTGATCAGGGCCCCGCACACACAGCTGGAAATGCAGGCTAAGGAGCAGGAGGAGAGGCTAAAGCAGCTCCAGGTGGAACTTTGTGAGCTGAAGCAGAAGTCAGAAAAGGTCGAGGAAGAAAGGACCTGGCAATAAAAGCCATGCAAAGGAGCTCCAGGAGCTGTTGAAAGAAAGAAAAACAGCTTGAGGTAAAGCAGCTGCAGAAGGACTGCATTAGGTACCAGGAGAGGATCAGCACTCAGGAGAAGACAGTTAAGGCCTTAGAGTTTGTTCAGACTGAATCCCAAAAGGATCTGGACGTGACCAAAGGAAATCTGGCACAAGCAGTTGAACACTGCAAAAAGGCACAAGAAGAACTATCTAGCTTCAAGAGATCTTGTCTTTTTCTACTTTCTACTTCCCATGTAGATTAGATCTATGTAAGTCTCTCTTAGTGTCCTCATTGTTGTCTAAGTTCTCTGGGATTATGGTTTGTAGGTTGACTTTCTTTGCTTTATGTTTAACAACCACCTATGAGTGAGTACATGTGATAATTGTCTCTCTGTGCCTGGGTTACCTCACTCAAAATAATGTTTTCTAGCTCCATCCATTTTCCTGCAAAATTCAAGCTGTTGTTATTTTTTTTCTGCTGTGTAGTACTCTATTGTGTAAATGTACCACATTTTCCTTGTCTATTCTTTGGTCGAGGGGCATTTAGGTTGTTTCCAGGTTCTGGCTATGACAAACAAAGCTGCTATGAACATAGTTGAGCAAATGTTCTTGTGGCACGACTGAGCATCCTTTGGATATATACCCAAAAGTGGTATTATTGGGTCTTGAGGAAGGTGTTTCCTAATTTTCTGAGAAATAGTCACACTGGCATCCAAAGGGGTTGTACCAGCTTGCATTCCCATCAGCAATGCAGAAGTGTTCCCTTTTCCCCACAACCTCTTCAGCATAAGTTGTCATCAGTGTTTTTGATTTTGGCCATTCTTTCAGGTGTAAGATGGAATCTCAGAGTTGTTTTGATTTGCATTTCTCTGATAACTAAGGATGTTGAACATTTCCTTAAGTGTCTTTCAGCCATTTTAGATTCCTCTGTTGAGAGTTCAAAAGAGATTTTTTTAATTAAAAACAAAACAGCAGACAAGAAAGCTAAGAAGTACTGAAAGTGTTGAAAGCAAAAACAAAAACAAAACAAAAAAAGCAAACCTGTCAATGTAGAGTTCTACAGTTAGCAAAAAGTACAAAGCTGAGATAACAGTATAATTAGCTCCCCAGAAGTTGTAGGAACCCACCTGTGAACACACACACACACACACACACAGACACACTCCCATCCACACCCATAGAATAGTTAAAAGCAGTCCTTTACACGGGATGGCATCAGATAGAAATATGTAACTCATGGTTAGAAGATTGTGGGGGGCTTCCACTTGCTTTTATTAATAAAATTTCACTAGAACATGATTACTACCATGCTTATTTTTAATTTTATCTCTGCTTTTCTCCACAATGGCAATTTAAAAGAATAAATGCAACGACTGCTATGAATCACAAAACAAGAAAGAAAAGGGCCCATAAATTAACCATGCAAGATTATGGTGGAAAATGGAATAGTAGTTCACACCAGAGAAGATACTGAGTAGGGTGAGGACAATATGGTTCACCTTATTAAGAGTTTGGGTACCATAGCTGAATGCATCTGACAGAACGTCCTTATGTTATACTTATGATCTATACATCTAATGCTTTATAAATTTTACCTCAAGAGAAAATGAATGGCCTAACTAGTATACCTCAACTATTAATAACTACTAACAATCTAGTCAATAATACACATTCTGAAATATTTTGGCATCCTGATATCAACAGCCCACTGCAAAATACATAAAACATGAAGATGAATTGGTGGACAGAGACAGACAAAAGGATATTTACTAAAGCAAACATACAATACAGTATTACGATACAATCTAGAGTATAAAAGAGTTCCTACCTATGTGAACAGCTGGAAAAGGTCTCAGTAAACACTTACTTATGGTTCACAATACTGTCCAGGGACCTTGTCTTAACAGCTCTGTCAGTGTGGGAGGGCATCATCTCACAACAGAGGTGGGTGAACACACTCACTGCAGCTTGGCCAGCCTGGTCAACTAAGATCCAGACTCCCTTTGATCTGATACTTATACTCACTAAGAGCCTTGGGGTGATTATAATCTAATTTTCCACAGAGACAGCTGGAGAAGGAAAAGGAATATACTGGCTAGCCAGCCATTTGGCAAACAAACTTGTTTACTTTAATATATTTACTGGAAGTATTATGGTTTCTCTAATAGACTTGTAAGTTTGTTTGGACTGACTTGTGTACCCTAAACCTGAGCAAATCTTAGTAAAAAAAAAAAAACAATGCTGATCCCACACTGGGAAAACGAATGTGAAACAGGAGGATTGGTCCACCCACGACACAGATCTAAGGCACCGGAGTCGGACCGCTCCTCAGATGTGTGTTAGCATCCCTCCCTCACTACTCCTGGCGGGGAAGCTGCTTTCCTGCCTTTCAGGATTCCAGTGAAACAGACACCTCCCCCAAAGCACTTTATCAGAAAATGCACATTTACCCTCTCTGTCGTACTCATTAGAGCCCCTCAATACAGCAAAGATAAATATATCATACAGAAATTTACATTTCATTACCTGCATGCCCTCATTATAAACATCTAGTAAAGACGTCTGAGATGCTGTTTCGTGTTTTTGCAAGTTTTCTTTATTTAAAAATTGGTTAATTTCTTTAGATTTTTGCTGGAGTTGACCTAAGGGAAAGAAAACAAACAGATGCGATATCTGAGGAAAAGGAACACACAGAAGAGAGATCTGAGTCTAGCTGAGCCCTAGCTACTACTGCCCTCTAAGGATACAGCACATCAACCGGTCAGTTATCTCCATTAACATTATGATGCCAATTACAGTTTTAGCTGTTTGGACTGAAGAGGATCTCAGTAAACTACATCCTTCAAAGGAAAAATAAGCACATTGCATGTTACCCTGCAATAGATAGAGAAACCCTGCTATCGGCATCAAAATGGATGGAACAGGGAACATCATGTTACATGTAGGAAGCCAGACAGGTGCACATTTTCTCTCCTCTACAGGAACTGAAGTGAAAAAGCCTCAGGAAAAACAGTGATTCCTAGGGACTTGGGAAGGTGAGGGATATGAGAGAAAGTTTGAGAACACACACTGTTTGCATGTTCTCACACACTTGATATATGCTGATAAAGAAAGGCCTAGACATTTAAAATATTCATTTTTCCTTTCTCCCTTAAAATTGTCTTTAGTGGAGCCTGGCAGTGGTGGTTCATTCCTTTAATCTCAGCACTCAGGAGGCAAAGACAGGTCAGTCTCTATGGGTTCAAGACTTCTCTGGTTGAGCAAGTTCCAAGACAGTCAGGACTACACAGAGAAACCCTGTCTTGAAAAAACAAAGAAAGTAAAATGGCCTTAGTGGTCCATGTTTACGTTCTCCACACACCACTCAAGAACTATGAGCCCAGCAAGAGCCCCAGCAAGCGAGGTTTGAAAAGGTTTGCACGGTTCGGGGAAGGGGACAATGTACTTGGGTTTCTCCCTTTTCCCTCACGATGTCCTCTAACTTTCTGGGGGACAACCAACTTTTTTGGTACTTGTTTGCAAGTTATTTCTTCCTAACGTCTTCCAGGGCCATGCACACTGGCATCTGTCAGCGCTCTGAAGGAGACTAGTGACATGGAGGACTGGTGCTCAAGGAGATGCACTTTTTAAACATACACGTCTAACATGTCAAGCTTTTAGAGTAATTTTCAATTTTAATAAAATATTTTAAAATGTTTCTTAAAATCTGTTTAGAGGATGAAAATTTTCTCCAAAAGGGAATTTTCACCTATAATAAAAGTCAGAACTTTTTAGACTTACGGATGACTCTTTGCAGTCTGATCTGCATACCTATATCTGGCCGGACCTTTCCAGAAACAGCTTCCACTTCGACTCCTGTCAGTCACTGCACTCTTCCCGCTAGTCATGTGATTGCTCACATGACTACTCAGCAATTGGACAGAGTGTTCCTGTCCTTAGTGCTGTGACAATGATGTTAAGATGACATTGACTTGAGAGGCAAGAAGAACAGACCTGGCCAGAAAGAGGTGCATTTCTTATGCTTCAGATCTTGTCACTAACAGAGCCCTGTAGTAGGGAGTACAATCCACTCAGGGGCTCGCGGTGTGACTTCCAAAGCCACCAAACACTGACCTTTCCAGCTGCTGAATGGTCCGGGCTGACCCGGCAGTCTGCTCACTCTTCTCTCGGAGCAGCTTTCTTCCTTCAGGGCATCGCAGGAGGACCGCAGCTCTTGCTGGGTCTTCTGAAGACTCGAAATGCAAGCAGTCTTCACCTCCATTTCCATTCTATGGTTTTGCTTGACAGCACTGTCCCGAGTCACCAGGTCAGCCTGGGCTCAGCTGGATCGCTCCAGCTGTCCCTGAAGCTGATGCGTCTCTTCCTGCAGGTTATGAAAGGATAATTTTCTCTCTGCCACGTCAAATTCTACCTTCTCCACCAGAATCTTGGACTCCTGTCTCTCTGTTTCCACGGTGCTCTTTAAAGTACCATTTTCAGCTTCCAACTGTCATAACTGTTGTGAAAGAGTCTAGAAAACACAAACACAAGCCATCATGACCCACAGCTACATCCTTTCATGCAGGGAGCACACGGAGGAACTCCTAGGAGCCAAGCAAGCAGCACTGAACCTATGGAATAACACCCTCATGTTGGTTTCCAGACCTTTTGAACCATGCACTCATATTTACCATGTATCAGCATTTTTTCATTTTTGCCTCTCCCATTAGAACACACGTTCCATGAGGGAAGGAGACACTTTATTTCATCCTTTCTAGTCTCTGGCTCCAGCACAGTCTATGGCAAAGTGGACTCAATACACAATGAATAAAGCAATCTACTCTATGTCCTGGGGGACCTTAGGATTCAGGCCCGGAGATAGGTTGAGCATCATACAAAAACACAGAAGGCACTAGAGGGATATCTGCAAAGTGTTCGTGGGAAGAGGAGAGGGGTGCATTAGGGTGGCCTTCCTTTAAAAGAAAGCCAAATAATCTAAAATCTAAAAGTGAGCCACCAGCTAGGCAAAGGAAGCACTAAAAATGGAACGTCAGGTAGAGAGCTAAGAAAAAAACGTGGCTACCATGGCAGTTGGGAGTTAGCAGTGAGAAAAATTCCAGTGACGAAAGGAAAGAAGGCTGGAGAAACAGCCGTGAAGCTCTGAGGATGCCTTAGCATTAATAAACTGAGAGCTGCTCTCTACATAATAACACGTCTGGTCACACAAGTTTCTGAAGAGACAACCCTCTCAATACGAAAGAGGATGCAAAACCCTGTCAGGAAGAGTTCTTTTTGTTTGTTTGTTTTTCAAGACAGGGTTTCTCTGTGGCTTTGGAGCCTGTCCTGGAACTAGGTCTGTAGACCAGGCTGGTCTTGAACTCACAAAGATCCACCTGCCTCTGCCTCCCGAGTGCTGGGATTAAAGGCGTGCACCACCACCACCTGGCAGATGAGTTCTTTATGTGAAGATGTTCCCAAGCCAGAGCTGGTCCTGATGTTACTGATGAGGGGGACAGAGGCTAGAATTAAAAGATAAAATCGGCAGGACTGATAATTAATTGTAGGGGTTAAAGAATGCAAAAGAAACAAGAAAGTTTGAGTTTTAATCTTTTAAGTGAATACCATTAAGAAATAAAATATGGTTAAAATATTTTAAGTGTGTTTTTGAATTGGATACATAACAATTACATCTATTCATGGGGTAAATGTAACACTTCAATATGGGCACACAATGCATAACCATCAGATCCAGGTCCCTGGCAGATGTCATGTCAGGCATGTGTCTTTTTTTGGTGTTGGGAACAGTCACAATCCTCGGTACTAGGATTTGAAACAGTTGTTGTCAAAGCAGCTGCCCCTGTGCTGCCAAGGTTTCCCAGTGCTCACTTATCATCCTCCACCCTCCCTCCCCACATCCTTCCCAAGCTCCGGAAGCCACTATTCTCTTTTCTACTCCTGTGATATTACCTTTTTGGCTTCCATATGGAAGGGAAAGCACGTGGCATTTGTCTGTCGATGCTTGACTTTTTCACCTAGTGTAGCATCCTGCCTTCGTTCCCCATTGCAGCAGAAACACAGAATTGTATTCCTGTTTTAGGACTGAGGAACATTCTATTGTGCATATTTATTATGCTGATATATTAACATTATTTCTCCACTGACAGGCACCATCTCGACTGTTGTGAACAGTGCTGCAGCACAGGAGTCTGCAGGGGCCTCCGTGTCCTCTGGTTGGGTACCCAGCAATGGGAATGTCAGACAATGAGAGCTCTGTGCCTCCTCTTCTGAGCTACAAATAATAGGCTTTAAGGAGGAAGATGAGTTTTGCTTTTTTTTTTTTTACCTGTTGAGCTCGCCAAGGTTGTAAGTTAGCCATGTATCACTAGGGAACTGGATACATACCAAAAGCACTAGGGAGGCGCGTGTTTGGGAGAGACCAGCTGCAGTGGGGATAGTCACACCTATAAGAGTGCAAGAGAGAAGAACAGGTATAGTAAGACTGTTTGGCCAAGGCTAGTCCACTGGCAAATACTGTTTAATGGGCAGGAAGAGACACCTATGAAGGAAAAGCAAACGAAAGAAAAGCTCCAGAGACATCAGAAGAGAACTAAGATGTGCCCTGTGCGCATAGGAAAGCAGTAGACTTTGAGGAAGCTTCAAGGAATAAATGATAAACAGGAACAAATACCAGTCAGACATGGTGGCATATCCCTAGAATCCCAGCATATGGGAGAACTTGAGGGCTGCCAGGGTTACACAGAAATCCATTTTGTTGTTGTTAATTAAAAGTTTTCATTTATTTTACATCCTGACCACAGTTTCCCCTCGCTCCTCTCCTCACGTCCTCCCCCCACCTCCCCTTTACTCACCCTCTCCATCCACTCCTCCTCTGTTTCTGTTCAGAAAGGGGCAGGCCTCCCATGGATGTCAACAAAGCAAGGCACATCAAGTTGAAGAAGGACTAAGCTTCTCCCTTTGAATTAAGGTTGGGCAAGGCATCCCTGCATAGGGAATAGGTTCCCAAAACTCAGCTCAAGAGTTAGGGACAGGCCTGAATCCCACTGCTAGGAGTCCCACAAATAGACCAAGCTAGACAATGGTCACACATTTGTAGAAGGCCTAGGTTGGTCCTATGCAGGCTCCCTAGCTGTCAGTCCAGTCTGTCAGCAACTATGAGGCCAGGTCAGTTGAGAAAGCCTATTTTACAATATGAATAAAAACCACCAATAACCAAGGAACAAATATTGCAGAAAGGTCTAGTAAAATAACACTAAAAAGACAGTCATTAGATTTGAGAATAGCAGGTGCGTCATGATTCTCTAGAAGAGCTTCAGGAATGTGGCAGTGATTTTAGCTGAAATCACGTTCTGTGTGTGCCAGACCCTAAGCACGTCTATACACTATCTCATGTGACTCTGCAATAGGTCCTTCATATAAATACTACTGTCATTAGTTTACTGATGGAAGAATCAACCAGGGTATGCAGGAATTCTCTATGCACGTGTTTCTCCACTGTGCTGAGGGAGCGATGATGTCCTCTGCATAAGGGAGCTATGGGGATCCACAGTGCACTGACTAATACACCATCTGACAGAGGTCACACAGAGGCAGCCATCTGTGCAGCAAAGGCCTAGGAAGTACTGCAAAGGAGACTAGACCCTCACTGTCCCAGGACACCCACAGAGGACACCTAGAGGCAGAGTCTCTAGGTTTTATGAGGATGAAGGGGAGGGAACATGCTTCTACACTACAGAGAAAGCCACCTCAAGAAGGCAGGCTGAGCTTTAAGGAGGAAGAATGTGGCTGATGATTCCTGGCAGCAGACAGCACTCAGGTGAACAGGCAAAGGGTGTGTGGAAATTAATTAACTATAGAATTAATTCTGTATTAGAATTTGGCTAATTGGGTATGACCACAGGGCAAGAGCACAGGGAGGCCAAAGGCAGATATGAATAGCCCAGATCGGAAGCGTGGATCCATACAGTATAGCAAGAGAAAGGAAGAATTATTGCCTTATTGGATTACTTCAACCCAAAAGAAAGCTGACCAATGAAAAAAGGCAAAATAGAGACCATGCATGAGGCACAAGAACCACTCAAGACAGACAAAGGGGAAGAGTGATGAGAAAGAAACTCGCTAGAGGAAAGCAGGAAACTGCAGAAAGACTCTAGCCTACAGCAATGAAGGAAAAGTGCGATAAAGACGGAAAATGGAAGCCCGGGGAGGGACCGTGCCTGCTTTACCACTATGTCACCATAAGGTAAGCACTGAGCATTTGTGGAAAAGAATGAAGAGATGGCACCAATCCCCTGGCTGCTTAAAGGTTTTCATGCCTGCTGCCCAACAACCTAAAGTAGAAACCAGCCCTCCCCGGCAGGGAGTGGGGCCACAGACAGAAGTACCTGGTTTCTCTGTTCGGCCAAAGTCAGCTCCTGCTGCAGCAAGTCTACAGCCTGAGCACGGCCCAACAAGGCTTCTTCATGTTCCTCAAGTTTCCTTTGCATCACCCTCAATTTCTGGAAAGAAACATTTAGACATAATTACAGATGAATAAACACAATTATTTGCCTACCTTCCAAAATGCCATGTGCACCTGTAAGGCTACGCTTTCGAGTGTGGAAGAAAAGGGCTAAGTAGGACACCACATGCCATGGCCCATCCAGCAGCAAGAGAATATCCAACAGGCCTTCTCCAGAGCGTGATAACACCGAAACCCAAATACAAGCAAGGCCTTGAATCAGGGAGCCTAATATACTTAAGATAAAATGACACACACGTTCAAAATTATATAGTTCCTGTCCTATCCCTAAGTAGCACAGGTAAAATGCATATCTTACCTACAAAAGAGAGCAATCTTTATAGGCAAAACCATTTCTCTTCTCTTTTCAATCAGAGGGCAGGCACTTGAAAAATACCTATTGAATGAATCAACCAATATATACAATTCATAGTCTAGTTTTCAAAGCAGTACACTCTGAAATTCCACTTAGTAGTACAGTCTGAAAGGCTGCTTAGAACTTGGACCAGGTTTGCACTCAGGAACAAAGAGATGAGTGGCTGGAAAGGATGGCACAATTGGCAAAGTGCTCGTGAGGACTTGTGTTCAATCCCCAGAATTCACATAAAGAAAGCCAGGCCAGGTGAATCCCAGACTGAGGTGGTAGAAACAGGATTCCTGAGGCTTCTTGGCCAGCCAGCTAGCCTAGCCTAAGTGGTGATCTAGGCCAATGGGAGGCCCCGCCTCAGAGGGGGAAATTAAGGCAAATGGCTTCAGAGGAAGGAATGACATCTAAAGTTGTCCTCTGGCCACCACACTCACGTGCATATGTGCATGCATACCCATGTGCATAAACATGCACTTGCACATACATGAACACACATATACAAACAGATCAAGCAAAGTGTCACTAAAGTGCCTTTCCTTACAGGGTTCTACATTCTAAGTACATGCAATGTGAGTTAGTACATGGTAAACTCAAATACAATGAAGTCAATTTTCAATGCACCTTTAAAAAATACTGATTTAATAAAAGACTGTGCCTTCAAAATCACTTTTTTTACCTCCTTTTTAAAAAAAAAAATACAAAACTGACTTCATCTATTTGAAGTTTTGGATCAGGGTTAGAGCATGAACGGTAGCAGTAAATCCGCAATGGAAAAGGAACCAGCCCACTGCTGACTCCCGCATAAGGCCCCAAGTAAATTCAGCTTTAGAGTTTCAAGTTCCAACCTGATGAGATAGGAAAAAGGGACAGTATGGACAAGACAAAAAATGATAAGCAATGAAAGACAGGAGACCAATAAGAAGCCAAGGAATACACGGAGGACATGTGGAGCGCAGCGGGGAAGGGCAGTGCTTGGAAAGTGGCTGTGAGGTCTGGATTAAACACTAACCAAAGTGAGTGTCATTCTACGGAGTGTGAGTTCTTTTGATTTTCTCATTTGCCTTGAATACCTACCATATTTCCTTCTAATTTCCACTTTAACGCAAAAAAGAATCATTTACTAATTTTTAAAGTATCATTGAATTGGCAAAATTTTTCAGAAGAAAACAGAAGGAATAGCAATATATTTTCCAATTTCTTTGAAAGATAACATAGCAAAGAGACAGACCAATTAGACAGTGAGCAGAAAAACATGGACAATATTAACAATTTGTAGGAAGCTATCCTACAAACCTTGGACTAAACAAGTTCAGGGCAAACCATGAAAATCAGGACTTTCTTGGCACTAGAGACTGTAAAAAAAAAAAAAAAGAGACAGCAATAGAGCTACATCTGATGGTCCTGTGGAATAGGTAGGAAAAAAAATCAAAGGTAACCAAGAAGTATTCGTAGGAATAGATGACAGCCAGCATTAGAAGAGAAGTAACACTTCCCATTCTTTGATCATGGGTAAATGCAGGCCATCCACAGGAAAAAAAATCCCATATGTGATCTGTATAGATAGAGGCTTAGCAAAGGTTCCATTGCAACTAGTACTTGCTGCTCTTGTGAAAGGATTCAGGATCAGTCCCAGCACCCACAGCTATCTGTAACTCCAGTTCCAGGGGATCTGATGTCCTTATCTGACCTCTGGGGATATGTAGTGCATATACATACACGCAAACAAAAACATTCACACAGAAAATGAATGAACAATTACATAATATCATTAAAAAGTCAGGCATGGTGGCTCATGCCTATCAATAAGTCCAGCACTCAAGAGGCTGAGGTAGGAGGACTGCCACAAGTCCAAGGTAAAACTGGGCTACAATGTGAGACCTTGCCTCAAAAACAACAACAAAAATCATAAAGAGCCGGGTGGTGGTGGTGCATGACTTTAATCCCAGCACTCGGGAGGCAGAGGCAGGTGGATCTCTGTGAGTTCGAGGCCAGTCTGGTCTACAAGAGCTAGTTCCAGGTCAGGCTCCAAAGCTACAGAGAAACCCTGTCTGGAAAAACAAAAAAAAAAAATCATAAAGAATAAGGAGCAGAGGGCTGGAGAGATAGCTCAGAGGTTAAGAGAACTGACTGCTGTTCTGGAGGTCCTGAGTTCAATTCCCAGCAACCACATGATACCCATTATAATAAGATCTGATGCCCAGAACATTATATACATAATAAATAAATTAAAAAAAGAATAAGGAGCAGAACAATATGCTGAAAGAAATTATAACTTATTTCAGAGTTAAACATGTTTAAGAAAAATGTACAGGACATGAAAGGAAAATTAGAATTAGAAAAATTTTTTAAAAATTAATGAAATTCATGAAGTTGCTATAAAAGAAAACTCACTTCAGAGGAGAAAGCCAAACACAAAACAGAATGTCTTGAGTTAAATAATAAAAAGGATAAATCTAAAAAGTATTAATCAAAATTGGTAAAAAAAAATAATAATACACAACCAAAAAAGAAACATGCAAGAAAGAAATCATCGGAGCTGATCAAGTGCTGTGAATCATGTAATTCAAGAGTTTCTGAAAACACATGATCCATATATGAAAGAATATACTGAGTATGTGCAAATACCAACCGAGAATGCCACACACAAATGCAAACTCTAATAAAGGATTAGATGTGGAAGTAAGGGAGAGAGGGAGGGGCAGGCAGGGAGGAGCCGACTGATGGGAGATAGCTACTGATTGTCTAGAAAGAGGCATTTACCATGGATATCTCTTAGTTAGAAGCCATCCTGGTTTAGAGTCCCAGAACAGTCAGAACTACATAGAAAGACCCTGTATCAAACAAACAAACAATAAAACCAATTAACCAACCACCACAACAAAATCAAACAACAACAACAATAGAATCAAGAAAAAAAATAACAAAAAGGGATGAATTTTGGGCTGGGAAGATAGCTGGGTTTAAGAAAGCTTTGTCTACAACCACAAGGACTAGAACCCAAAAGCACCTGTTACTCCAGCTTCAAGGGATCTGACACACCCTCTTCTTATCTCTGATACCCTTCTCTGTCTGTTGCTGTCCGTCCATGCCCCCTGCCAAACACATGCACACATGCACGCTGCACTAAACACACCATGGCACACCATGGTTGCAGGGCTGCTGTGACTGATGGCTGGAGTGGACCGGGATGCTGGACATCATTTATTGAACACAGAAAGGAAATGATGATATAAGATGCTGGCACATTTAAGGCCTGTGGGCTAAGTAGTAAGCTAGAGTGAAATGCAGAGTAGAAAATGGATAAATAAAAAAATCTAACAGCACGACTCAAGGGAAGTCTGAAAGAATCAACATGAAAAGGCAAAGGTTAGTGCTTGCAGTCAGAGCCAGGGAAGAGAGTTGCCATAGGAACCATAGAGGAGGAAAATAATTCAAACAAAGAAATAACTTGCTTTTAAAATCAACTTTGAGATGGTAAGCAACCCTATTCTATTCCCCTCCTTCTCATGCCCCCGCACACTGCATAAGTGCTCTTCTACTGAGCCACATCTCCAGTGCAGACAAGGAAAAGCAATGTCCCTGAAAGGCAAGGCTAAGCAGGGCACTGGGAGGTAACAAGTGACCTCAAGGGCTGTGGCTCAGAACTTGAAAAACTCCCCTCAGAAAGAACATTTCTGATAATATAATACAGCAGGGGGAGTTGAGGCTGACTTACAACCACTGTGAGCCATAGTGGCACAACAGCCATCAGTGTAATCTGCACACACGCCCCCAAAACCTGACGGTCCCTGTTCTCTAAATAGATACCCAAGTGTGGCTCCGAACAGAAAGGTGAAGAGGACACCTGGAACAACGCCATACTCCTCTAAAGAGAGCTTGCTTCAGTCCCTCTGCATCCCGACTAGACACTGCTTTGTGGCAGCAACCATAAACCTTGCCAGCCTCCTTGCAGAGATACCAGGGTGAGCCAGGCAACTCGGCTCATAGTTCATAAAACATTAATGCACCATTATTCACTTACAGAAACAGAGACTATTCTCTATTAGTTAAGCAATAAAAGAATTTCAGAGCCGGGAGAAAACCTTAGGGATCACAGTTTTTAATGTTCTAACCAATAATCAAACTCATCCACAAAGTATATGTTTCTCCTCTCTGTCTCACTCCAGGACTCATTTCTTTCTGTCAGCCCTCTGAGAGTCTCACTGGGAGTCTAGGTAACAACTGCCAACTCAGGCCCACATTTCCGTATGCCTTTGCTCTCCCAGTGTGGCCTTCGATCCAAGCAAACCACAGGCTCGGAGGGAAGGGCAGCATTTCTGCTGCATCATCTCACCACTGCAGATATGCTGTGGTTGGGGGGGGGGGGCTCCTAGCTCAGAGGACACCACGTCTCTATCCAGTTCCTGTACCTTGGAGAGCAGCAACGCTGCCTGAGGTTCTGTGGGCTTAGGCGAAGCAGCCCCTCCTTGCGCTTTCACTTCTTGGAGGTGTTTGTTCAAAGAAGTGAGTTTCGCTTTTGCATGAAGTTTTATTTTTTTTTTCATTTTGTTATCAGCAGCTTTACCCTCCTCCTGCCATAGAGCAATGAAGACAATAAGCGAGTTTACCTAGCACACAACTTACTCGTGGCAGGCAGCGGATTACAGCACTTAGGAATAAGAAGCAGGTTCTAACACTCTAAGCGGATGACCTGTCTTTATCAAATGCTCAGCAAATGAGCAAACGACAACACCTGCAGAGCTTCATCCTTCTGCTGGCGTTGAGCGTCCTTCTGTCTAATGATATCTTTTAGCTCCACCACTAACTCCTCTGCATCAGTCAGGCGTTCCAGAACATCACCTTGCATGCTATTATTCAATTCCACTCCAGATTCCTGGTATAATTCCTGGGATTTAGACAGAAAGCAATAAAAATAATGCACAGGGGAAAGGCAGTAGCTCCCCACAGGGACTGCTACATCCTCACCTCAATCACTGGCCAACTCCTCTCTTTTGAAACCGAGCCCTAACTAATCCCACAGCAGTTATCCTTGCCATTACAATATAGTATTTTCTTCTAACTTAGAGTATTTGCTTTAAAACTTGATTTAGTTCTATCTTATGAGTACTGTGTATGTACACCTGCAGGCCAGAAGAGGGCACCAGATCCTATTACAGATGATTGTGAGCTACCATGTGGTTGCTGGAAATTGAAAACTCAGGGCCTCTGGAAGAGCAGCTAGTGCTCTTAACTGCAGAGCCATCTCTCCAGCCCCAGAACTTTTATTATCCTAATTTTATCCAAGAGGAAAATAAAGGGAGGCAAGGATTACATAGTATTAAGTGGAGGAAACCCAAATTTAAAATTAGAGCTGAGCCGAGGGCTGGAGATGTGGTTCAGCTGGTAGAGCGAATGCCTCGCATGCACAAGGCCTGGCTTCAGTCCCGGTCCTGCATCAACTGGCGTGGCAGCACACACCTAGGATCCAACACCCAGAAGGCAGAGACTGAGAGATAGGGAGTCCAAGGTCATCTTTGGCTAGCTACAGAGCAAGTTGGAGGCCAGCCTGGTCTACATGGACCCTGTCTCAAACAAAATAAATTAAAATAAGTTATTTGAAAATTAAAACAAAACAAAAGCCCCTTAACTGTTTGGCTTGCCGCTTGTCTTTGAAAAAGTTAATGGACTTCTTTTGAAAAAGGGTTGGAAAATACAATGCAAACTACAAGAAAGGCAGACAAATTCACAGAAATAAACAGAGGTTTTCAAACAAAAATGGTGCTCTGGTCCCATTTACTTTTTACACTTTTCCCATGGAACAGGAGCCATGTCTCTAAGGAGGAGGAAGGGAAGGAGAGAGAGGAGGAAGGAGAGGAGTAAGGGGAGGAAGAAGATGTTAACAATAGCTTCTTAAGACAGTTTGGTACTAAACTGGCTAAGCAGACAACAGAGACCCATCTTTCCCAGATCATCTACACTTGGTTTCTGTCCCCACAGCTCTCGGACTAACAGTCCTTAGCAGAAGATCATTTACAGAGTGGCAGTGGTTTTCTTAAACATCACTTCTACTTTGCATGAGGGAGGCTGCTCACATCCCTCTAGCTTAAAGTGTTCTCCTCAGAAGAACACACAACGGAGGTCTGGTTAGTCTGGATGTGGACAAAGTTACTCACAGCTTCTAAGAGAGCTTTCATGTTCTGTTCAGCATTATGCCCTGAAACTTCACGTAAAACAACATTTGCTAATTCTGATAATCAGCTCAGCATCTCTGCGAGTGAAATAGAAAAGAAAATGCAACAATCAGCAAAAACAGATACAGGCTGCTGGAGAGTAAGTAAAGCAGGCGGGTACAGCTGGACATTAGTATCCATATCATCTATGCGAGAGAAGGAACTCCGCTGGATTCAGTGTGCAGCCAGCTGTGTGCATGGTGCAGCCACACCCTGCTCTGCTCGGGTGCCATATTGTAAGCACCATCACTAGGATCAGTTTGAAAGATAAAATGCAAGAACACAATCTTTAAACACAAGGACGTCGTTGTCGAGTATGTCTTAAGGGCTGTCTTTAATGCCTTATTTTTTTCATCGGTAAACAAAAATCTTAAGTTTTCCTTCTCCCAGATTGATCCTTTTCTGATTTTTCAATGAAACCCAAGACTCAACAAAATTTCACTTTTCATGCGTTCCCTGAACCCCGTTCTTTCATGTAGTTTTCCTGGCAAACCATGTGATGTCAGTGGAGAGTCACTATTCAATACGGAGTATAAAAATTTATAGTAGTAAATGACTGAAATCAGTATTCTACGCTTGTTCTGTGCAGAATTAGAAAAACAAAACAAAAGGCAACATAAGCAGATAAAAGGAGATAAAGCCTAGAGCAGAAATCAGTAAATAGAAAATTAAACCCATAAAACAAAGGCTGTGCTCAGAAAAGCTATACCCCCCCCAAACCCCTATGCTAAGGATTCAGGGCCTTGTGCATGCTATGTAGACACTCTACCACTAATCCACACTTCCAGCCACTTAAGATTAATTGTAATAAAGGAAATGAACACCATCAGTAATCTTTCATAAAGATGTATATAAATCTTCTAAAGAAATTCATACTAGAATATAACTTATCAGACAATCATCCTATCTTTAAATTTTACATGCCAATCTTGGGAATAAGCAAACAACTGACTGATGGACTCAGAAGATGGCTATAGGCAGGGAAGCATGAATATTTGTGTGCTTCTTAGATTCCCCAGATAAGAGCAAAGCAAGTAGAGTAACAGCAAAAACCTGCGCGCAACCTGAACAGAACAAATACCGCCCCCCAACAATAAAAAGTCCCTATATAATCAAGTTTCCTATCAACCCCCAAGTTAACGTAGCAACAGTCAAAATCAGCGACCACCACCAAATGTGGCTTCAGCAGTGTCCATTGAAGAGGAAACAGATGGTAGCCACAGGTGTGCAACAAACCAAGAAAAGTTCAGAGCCAATTGGCATTTGTTCACTAGTGTGTCAAGCATTGTAAATGAGGGAATGGCACACAGACTGTCAGTCTGGCACTTGTAATCCTAGCACTGAAAATGTGGAGGCAAGATCCCGAGACTCCCTGGGCAGCCAACCTCACTTATCTGACCAGCACAGGTCCCAGGGAGACCCTGTCTCAAAAGAACAAGGGTGGAGGACTCCTAAGGGCGTCCAGGGTTTACCTCTGGCCTACACACACACACACACACACACACACACACACACACACACACACGAGTGCGCACCACCTTCCCACAAAATTATTCAGAAAACAAAACAACTGCTCTAACATTTTCAGGCCCTGATCAAGGTTATCTGGATACTGATCAGTCAACAGTTGATAATAAAGGATAGTCCAGACATTAAGAACTTCCCGATGAAAGAAGATAACCACCTTCTAGAGTCTTGTCAAAGGATGGAAACTCAAACCACCCATCCTGTTACCATCTGCAGAAAATGCAGAGGACAGAGGAACACACTGAACTACAAAACCAATGTGCATTCCTACGGAGTGTCCAACTCCACAGCCACAGGACCCATGTTTCTCAATAGACAATTGTAAGGAAGAGATGAAAGATTTATCAAGTGAAAAGGGCAAGATTCCCAAATGGATAATAAAACCAAAAGGAAACCACAAAGAAGGGCTTCTAGAATGGTCAACCAAGTTATAGTTGTTACAGTAACTATATATTTTATAGTGTGGTTTTCTATATCTGTGTTTTATCAATGAGAAGTGGTTTTTTAAAGAAAAATTAACAGAAACTGTTAATTATGTTTAGAGACACTCATAAGGAAACTTTAGTTCTTATTTTTATTGACACATATCTGTACAGTCCATAAGGTTGAGATTCAGGCAAACAGTGGGTGGTAATCAACTCGGGGTGATTAGCATATTCATAAAGTATAGGCCCATATTTCTATGACGCCAGGCACTAAAGCCATAGACCCCACCTCAGGTGGTCACATAGCCCTGCAGACAGGATGTCACTGCCCTAACAAAAGGTCAGGATGTTTTTGCTCCTTTCTTTGTAATTTGGAGGATGCCTGATAGAGATGCTGATTCAAGCCTACATGACAGCTAGCATGCACAGCAGACAGGTAGTTGTGGACATAAAAAAGCCATTCACCTGGTTACCTAGGAGACAGAATGCTAATATATTTCCCCTAAGTTAAGTTTTGGTATAAAGACTGTTTGGAGAATAAACGGAGAAATTCTTCAGGATGTGAACTCAGGATATCATGAGGGATCTCTGAGAATCTCCCTCCCGATGAAACCATGTGAGTCATGTCTTTATTCCCGTCTCCTCCACGCTGGTCTAGAGAGAGATAGTTTATGTTGGGGTCTGGGTTAGCCCCAGATCCCGACAATAAAGGAGTTTCTAGACTTAAAGCCAGGCTTTGTCACATACCCCAACCTAGAAACACATAGTTAGCTGCTCTCCATCACTGTCAGTTCTGATTCCCCAACCAATCCCCAACTCCATCTGTACTGCAGCCCCGCTGGCTCCACCCACACTTACTTCTTTCTCTAAGTAGCTTGGGCTGTGGTGGTCCTACTTTCTGGATTAATGAGAAAAGTATTGGAATCTCAGGCATAGAACTCCTCAACTGTTTTAAAGCCAGAATTTCTTTAAAGAAATGTAAAAATAGAGCACATCAGGGCGCAGCACGTGTACCCATACCCACCCGGAGCACTAGACCTTAAATATTCTGTACATTATCATTAAAAGATAAGATGGACTGATTGGAAAAAAAAATCCCAGAGGCTGATGGGAAAGGGATGACAATCTGGAGCGAGTAATAGCTTTCCGGTTCAGCACGCAGCAGCTTCATCACATTGTGCTCCAAGGTGGCTTTACCTGGTCAGCGTCAGTTCCTTCGCCTTAAGATGAAGACTAAGAAGGGCCAGTTTAAGACAACTACACAGTTCCCTGGCTCTGGAGCGGGTTCTGTAACTGCAACTAAAGCATGCATCTGGGAGGGCATCTTTCACGCAGCCAAGAGCTACAGCTCAAAGGCTAGGAATTCAAGGGCAGGAAAGCTAAATGGAGCAAGATGGTGATCCCTCTCTGAGGCTCATCACAAAATACAAATGGCAAATACACCCATAAGGATCAGCAAACGGAAAATTCTGTGGTAATAAATTCACACAAGGAAAGTGGGACTGCTATCATTTTATAAAGCACCAGAATCACAAACAGAAAACTAAAACCGAGCTCCATGTGAAGGCCAAGATTCTATAAAACAGGCAAATAAAAACAAGCTCACCAAGCTCACCACACACTTCTGACACAAGACCTGACACTTACAGGAAGCAGTGCTATGAATTCAAATAAAAAGCCTGGGGCTGGAGAGATGGCTCAGTGGTTAAGATCACCTGCTGCTCTTCCAGAGAACCTGGGTTTGATTCCTGGCACCCACAACCATCTGTAACTCCAGTTCCAGGGGATCTGGCACCCTCTTTTAGAGCCTAGGGACACCAGGCACACATAAAGTGCAAAGATACACATGTGGGCAAAAAGTCATACAAATAAAACTTAAAGTAGAAACAAAAATAAAAAAAAACATTTTCTCAAAGCCTTCACTGTCTATTGACAGTTACTATTTTAAAAATACGAGCCAGGCAGTGGTGGCATATGCCTTTAATCCCACCACTTGGGAGTCAGAGACAGGTGGATCTCTACGAAGTTCAAGGCCAGCCTGGTCTACAAGAGCTAGTTCCAGAACAGCTAAGGTTACACAGAAAAAAACCCTGTTTTGAAAAATCAAAATAATAATAATAAAAAACAAAAATAAAAAACCCCAAAAAACAAAAACCCCCAGAACAAAACAAAAAACCACAAAGTATTTGGTACGTAGTGTTTTATAGGAAATATAAAAATAACAAAATAGATGGCACGTCCCTAACCCAGGGAACAAAATACAACATGCACAAGAATATAAGCCAAATAATCATACAGCAGAAGTGTATCCTGTGTGTGCACACTCCTGCATCACTAATAATCATACAGCAGAAGTGCATCATGTGTGTGCACACTCCTGCATCACTAATAATCATACAGCAGAAGTGCATCATGTGTGTGCACATTCCTGCATCACTAATAATCATACAGCAGAAGTGCATCCTGTGTGTGCACACTCCTGCATCACTAATAATCATACAGGAGAAGTATATCCTGTGTGCACACTCCCGGATCACTAATAATCATACAGGAGAAGTGTATCCTGTGTGCACACTCCCGCATCACTAATAATCATACAGGAGTGTATTCTGTGTGCACACACCCCTGCATCACTAATGATTATACAGCAGAAGTGTATCCTGTGTGTACACACTCCTGCATCACTTGCTTTGGAATTTGAATCACATGCCCACAGAACATCGCTAGGCCACTCCTCAAGTTTACATCATGCATATTTGATTGCATCTCAGTGGTTTTGATCCAGCCTTTACATAGGCTTATTTATCCTCATTGTTTAACTAATTTTATCCAAAAACAGTTTAAACTTTTAAACTAAAAAGATGTACTACCAATAGCCCTAATTTTAAGATGAGTAAACACAGGGAATTTGAGTAACGTGTCTGGTAACACAACTCTCCAAGCTTCTTGGTTGGTGGAGACACACAAAAGCATCCCGTTTTCTGAGTAACTTTCTCACCTTACATTCTTCATCCAGGATGAAAACAGGGATGCAGGTGAAAGCACCATGTTAATAGCGATGGAGGTGACCTTATTTCGCTGAGTAGTAAGTCCATAACCAAACTGATGACTCATAGGCGTAAGCCCTTAAATAGTTTATTATTTTTCCACATATAGTCTCACACAAACATAAGAACACACAGACACAAAGAGTGTTTGGCTGCTCATGACTGGGAACAATCTAATGCCCTCCAGGGAGGACTGCTAACTGTACTTTTTGTATTTCTCCAAGGGAATGCTGTATAGTTGCCTGAAAGAGTAGGGTGATGTGTTCAAAGCTCGTGTTTACTGAAAATGGTTTTTATATAGATTAAATTGCTATATCAAAATTCTTCAGATTTTGAAATATTTTGGACTCTGGAATATTTTTACACATATAAAGAGCCATCTTGGGAGCAGGACCTAAGTTTAAACACAAAAATCATTTATAGTCCATATATATGTAACACACAGAGACTGAAGGCAATTTTATACAGTATTTTTAATCATTTGTGCATGAGGTGAAGTTTCACCGCGATGAATTTCCTACCGTTAGCATATGAGTATTCACCAAGCTTTATTTTTGAGCCCTTCATGTTTCAGACATTAAGATCAGAGATGCTGGATAATATTAAGTGGCAAAAAGATGTATTATGGCTCACTTGAGGGGAAGTATGTATCACATATGTGCTTTAGCAGTCAGAATGTCTCTTAGGAGCAAATTATTTACCTTGCTGATTTCTGGAGTGGGGAAGGTGACAGGGGTAAGAAGGCAGAGCTGGGATTTACATTATCATACCCTTTAGTTTTGAATTCCCTTTGATCAAAAGCGCATATAGCTGATCCTAAAATAACTAAAATGAGGAGGACTATTATGGGGGAGGGAGAGGTGTACCTTAGCAACAGAGCGGTTGCCTGGCAAGCATTCGACTCTGGGTTTGATTCCCAGCCCTTAAGGGGGGGTCTTAGGCAGCCCAGTCTGCATTCCACAGGGTTGTTAATAACAGGTGGTATGTAATAATCAGAAGTCTCACAAATAACTTATTCCTAATAGGTAACCAAGAAAAGTTAATGATATTTTATAAACAAGGGTACTATCAACATCTCTTTAATCCAAATGGGTGGGGGCGGCAGGGAAAGAGAGGTGAACTTTAAAAGTCAGTGAGAAAGTTAAAAAGGAACCCTTATAAAGATCATTATTTTTAGGAAGGGTTGGCTATATTACAGTAGAATGAAAAGTCCACACCCCAAAAGCGTGGGAATCCTCAGAAATGCCAACAATCGTCTTGAGAAACCAAGGAAGCATCTTCTACGTGATATTCAAATTCTGTTGAGTTGGGCCATATTTTTTATTTCTTAATTCTATTAATTTGTATTTTATTTTTTATAAACATATGTGGCATATTTACAGAGGTATTCACACTATCTAAAATAAACATAAGATATATCCAATAAACATAAAATAAATATACATAGGAGAAATAGGCTCAAAGTGTTTTACCTATAGCATACAATTAAAATTGTTCAGGAACAGTGCAGTCAAATGTAACTGGAGCTAAGAAGGAAGCATCAAACCGTCTTTCCAGGACCAAGGAAGTAAAAGCAGTGTTATGAACACACATCGCTTCAAGCCGGGGCCTCCTGGAGGCAAGAGTTCTACCATTTCAGCCCCTGAAACTTTTGAGTTATTTTCCATTTTTTCCCTCTACCTATTCCAAACCGTCTCACTTTTTCTAACAGAACATTTCCGGAACGTGACCCTTTACAGCCATTCCGACCATCCAACCCTTACTTAACTCAGGTTTCTGGAAAGGACTCTACACTGTTAGAAACTCTTCCGCTGTCACCGTGCTCAAATCTGGAAAGTCGTCTTTATGTGCTTGGAGAACTTCCAACTATCTCCCAAAGCGAACGTGTTTATTATCCATGATTTTAAATATCTGTCCCACCCTCAAAACGGTCCTCTTTCCACAGACCAACTGCAGCGCTTGAAATAAAGCAGGCAAATACTTTCTCTAGTCGCCTGTTCGCATTCCTGCGACGCAGAGACAAACACACCCCCACACAGCCAACCCCAGCGTTTTTCCTCCAGATTTCCCTTCGAGGTTCCTTTTCCTGCGAACACCTCTGACTCCTGGATCAACTCTCCCTCCTCATCTTCCCAGCCCATTAGCACCAGCAGGATCACGCGTGGGCCTCCCACTGCGGCAACAGCGTTGCCCTTTGCCTAGTCTGAGTCCCGCCGTCCCCGCGGGGCACAAAGTTTGTACAGGGCCGGAGCTCAGGGCTGGGGCAGGCTCCCTCCCCGCGTCCTCGGCTGCGTGCCCAGGCTGGCTGCCACCGGCCGCTTGGACACCTAGGGCCGTGTACGCAGGACTGGCCTGCTCGCCCGCCTCCGGAGCTCCCCCGGGGAGAAACGACCCTGCCGGCCGCCTGGGTGTCTGTGATCCTGGGCCGCGTACGGCGGCGGGCACAGGGCAGCCACCTAGGCTTGCTCGGGTGACGGCGGCGGAGCCCCGAGGGGCGGGGCGGTAGGCTGAGCGCCGCTTCCCGGTGTCCCCTGGCCAGCGGTCCGCGGCAGAGCCGATGCGAAGCTCCCCGCGAAGCCTGCTGACCACACTCACCTGTAGGTGGGCGCCACCGGCAACGCCGGCCGCCCCCCGCTCGACCTAAGCCACGTCAGCTCGGGAATCTCAAACTCAGCGCCTCCGCCGCCGCGCCGCTGAAACACAACCACTCTCCGTGGGACGGAAGACGAGACTGAGACTTCTGCCTCTCGGAACCACGCACGCCGTTACCATGGCGACCAGGCACGCTTTGTCTGTAACCTATCGCATCACAATGGTAGACACCAATCGATGCCCTAAAACCTTTTCCTCAAAGACGGAACCAAGGGATTCTAAGGAGGAGCGACAAGGCGGGTGATTATGTGTTGGGGTGTGACCCGGTGAAAGACCCCTACCCTCATGGCCCAGGCTTAGCTACAATAACGCCATTTTGCAAGGCTGTAAGAACAAACTCATGCAGGATCAGAACTAGGCCAGAACACAAAGTATACAACAGGATGTCTGTGGTTAGACACCAGGCCAACTGCCCCAAGTTTCAGGAAGATAAAGCCCCTCCAACGGCCCTCCTCCTAGAATAGCTGCCTTGTGGTTTTTCAGTTTCAGACAGAAAACCAAGAGCCTGCCCCTCACCCTGAGCCAGAACGAGCCAATCCAACCCTTGTAACCATGCATCTGCTTCTGCCACCCCTTACCCTATAAAAAGCCACTCTGAGCAGAGCTCGGCGCGCTCAGCTCTTGAACAAGCTGCAGCGTCCGTGAGCGCTCACGAAATAAAGAACCTCTTGCTGATTGCATCCAGTGGCCTTGGCTTGCTCTGTGGGAGTCTGGGGTCTCTGGTGGAAGTCCACCCATTTGGGGGGTCTTTCACCGGGAGAAGATCCAAGAAGGCCGGGTGATGCGGAGAGGGTGCGTATTCGGCAAAGATCAGGTGTTTGCTGTGTAGTTTGGGAGTTCCGGTTTACCCTAATTTCTTACGTACTGCTGTTCCTGCTAGAGACTATGGCCCAGATTTTTGAGGAGATTTTGGACTAGGGGCACCAGCTGCTTATATTGGGATTTGTGTGAGAACCAACCCGGAGTACAGCCTGAAACTTGGTTTAGTATGGCTTTTTAACTTTGTGATGGAAAAAAAAATGAGAACCAGAGACAGGGTTAGTCAAAGACAACAGCAATTTAGCAATGGGCGGACTACAACCTGACATCACAAGGCATCCTTTGCTGGTATCGCTCAGGATGTGAGTGTAAGAGACAGTGAAGAGTTGGAAAGTGGCACGTCAGCTGGGATAAGCAGACAGAGATTTAAGGGCTCAGGCTCTGGGAAGAGTCAGTGAGGAGCTCCAACGAGACAGACAGCACTCATCAAGTAAGTGCTCCTTCGCTGTTAAAGGAGGCGAAGGGTGCAGACACCTAGCTAACTCCTAATAATTTCAGACATTCTTCGTAAGAATGTTACTGTGAATTTATGGAATCTCAATATACACCAAGCACTCAGCTAACCCACTATATTTGCAATCTCATCCTAATGATCACGCAATCTTGAGGCTCAAATAGTAGCTCAATAAGGCATCTCTTAGCTGCTCATTTAAAGTTGTATATTTACTATATATATTTTGCCACCTAACATAACTATCTTATTGCCTTATCACAGTTTATTATAAGAAATCCTGGGTTTTTTTGTCTCTTTTGATCTCACTTGTATCTCCAGGCCCCAGAATAGTATACAGGGGATACTAAATGTCCCTTGAAGCAATATTATGTGTGACTATCTTTAATTTAAATGCAATATAATAAACTTCAAAACTCTGGTTTATACAAGATGTTTTGGGGAGGGAGAGCACCAGGATAAGAGGTGAATCTTATCTCTTTGTACATACCTACATTTAGCCTTAGATCTTTCAGTTTTAAGGTCTCTCCTTACAGAAGTTATACAATTATCTAGTAGGTGTGGCCCCACCTTCTCTTGGGTGGGTCCAGACTGGTCATTCCCAGAGAACTGCAGTGAATACAAAGGGAATGGAAGGAGGAAATGTGGAGAGGTTGGGGCTGAGCTGAGCTCCTTAAAGCTCCTTCAGACATCCTTGAAGGATGGAAATGGTTTAAAATGCAACCCAACTGCAGCACACTGACTCTGAGAGATTGATGGGGATGGCAAACGGTAATTTAGGAATTATCCAGGTGTGTGACACTTGACTTCAATCCCAAAACTTGGGAGACAGGCAGGCAGATCTCTGAGTTTGAAACCAGTTTAGTTTACGAATGGAATTCCAGGCCAGTCTGCTGAGTGAGTCAGTCTGCGTCTCCAGTGTCTCTCCCAAAAGCAAACAATTAGGAATTGGCAGCAAATGGGAGTGAAGACCAGTGGGGGAGGTTTCAGCACCATGTGTGGATTGACTGAGATATTTGACAAAGGTGATACGAACTGATGGGCAAGGAACATGTTGCCTATATAATATGGTATGTCATTTTATGCAAAGACTTTTGAATATTATTCTGAAACCAAAGAAGTGTGTATCACTCAGGTGTCTCTCGGAGAGTGATCATTTTGGGCCCATGAGATGGTTTCATAGGAAAAGCTCTTGGCACACAAATGTGATGATCCAAGTTTGATCCCTGGAATCTGTATGAAGGCAAAAAGAAAGAAACAAAAGTTGTCCTCTGACCTCCACATGTGTTGTGGAAGTCATATACACACATCATACACAATGATAATCCTTATTTTTAAAAAGAATGACCATTTCCCTTATTCAAAGTATAATGAGGAAAAGTTGAGGGCAAAAAGAAAGTCCTATCATGCAGCACACATGTAATATTGGAGAAGGAAGGCTGAGGAGGGAAATGATTAAAGTGTAGGGGTGGAGATGTGTGTGGAGGAGAAAGAATGAAGGCAGAAAAACTATATGGAAAGGGGTATGGGAATGGAGGTGTTAGGAGGTTAGGAGACAGCTAACCAAAACTAAGATTTATGGGAAGCCTGAGGGAAACCACTACTTTGTAAGCTGATATTTAAATATATTGGTTTTTCTAAAGTGAAGTTTGTACAGAGATACTTTGTATGGGTGGACTTTGCTGTTCACATACCCATGAGTTCTCTAGCAAATCCCAGTGCTAAGTCTGGGATAGCTCCCTATGAGTTATTAGCCAAGGAGGGCTCAGAAACCCAGAAAATCCAAGCTACAGCAGTTGTGCTTGGTTGTCCACCAGAACTAGATGGTGAAACTGTATTGTAGGACATACACACTTTCATCACAGGACAGAGAATTCAAACTGGGACTGACCTGGAAAGCGGCTAAGTCTGCCTACAGCTACTGGGAGAGAAAAGTTACCATTGGTCTTAACCTACAGTGGACGCTGCATGCAACAATACTGGCCTGCCACAGAAAGGTGCTCACTGGGGCAACAATGGGATGAATGTTTTGGGGGTAACCAACCCCTACCTGTTTGGATATTAGGCAGGCTCTACAAAAGAGAATTCATGTCTGGTCTTGTAAATCTTGTCCGAAAGTCCTTAGCTGAGAAGGTATAGACATTAGGAAGGGGCTTCTATTGTTTTGCTGAATGGACATGTTTCCACATTGCCTTGTAAATATGTGTATACCCACTGATTAGTGATATTTCCTTTTGCCATGAGCAAAGGTGAATGCAGAAATTCATAACTAGTCAAAGGACTGAGAATAATGGACCATCAAGTGCTCAGCCTTGAAAAGGACATCAGTCTCACTCCCAGCCACCATGGCTCAGAGAACATTATAGAAGAGGAGGCAGGAAGAATTTAAAAACTGGATATGAAGAAGTGCCTTGAAAAGCTGCTTTCTGGACATGACATGGCTGTTGCATGCATGAATTAACCGGTAGCTATGGTAACTTGCATAACATCACTCAAGCTTGTCAATATTCCAGGATGGATGGAGGAGCACATGTGGCCTCACTCCTAGCTAAATAGCTGCTTGCAGTTAATGCCTATTGGGGAAGGGAGTCAATATTTTCAGGGATATCACCATTAGAAAGTTGTCCATGATTCAGTAAACATAATCTCTCACCCATGCACATATAGGCAACTTTAATTGAACTCAGTGGATTCGTTGTTTGTTTTTTTAAAGACAGCAGGGGGGTGCTGGAGAGTTTTTAGAGGGCTGGGGAAGGGGATAAAAGGTGAGGGTGTTCCTCATCAACATGCATTGCATAATGTAGGAATGAAAGAATAAAAAGTTTTTAAAAGACGGTCTCACTCTTCTGATTTACTCTTACTCAATTCCCTTTTCCTTTGACAGTTGTTTTCTCAAAGCCCCCCTTCATCTTCTTCTATGCCAAACACAGACATCCCAAAACTTTCCTATGGCCTTGTTTGTCATCCAGATGTATTTCCAGATGTATCTTCAACTAAAACTTATTTGTCAAATATATAAGTTGCATGTAAGTATATCACATATATATGTATGCCATATATACCACAAGTATAATCTATACCAATGAGTCATATAATCTTATAGATTAGAAAAAGAAGTGGCCAACTAAAGGCTATTTTATTGGAAAAGCATGTAAGAGGTTGGAGACAGCTGAGTCATCAAGAGCACTTGCTCGTGCAAAGGACCTAAGTCGGGTTCCGAGTACCACTGTCTGGTGTCTCACAGCCCCCTGTAACTTGAACTCTAGTGGAATCTGACACCCTTTTCTGGATGTTTTACGCACAGACCTCCACATGGTCATATAGATACACTCTCGTACTCAAAAAAAAAAAAAAAAAAGAAAGAAAGAAAGAAGAAAAGAAAAAGAAAACAAAAAACCCCAGTAATTGAACTTATTTTCCATTATCACTTGTAAAAGGAAATATAGCTAAGCATGGTGCCATTTCTCTAGTCCCAGTACTGGGAGGCAGAAGCATGTAGAACTTTGTGAGTTTAGGCCAACCTGGTCTAGTGAATTCAAGGCTTGCCAGAGCTTCATAGTGAGACCCAGTCTTTAAAAAATGCATTATTTTGGGGGACTAGAGAGACACTCGGTGGTTAAGACTCGCTGCTCTTCCAGAGGACCCAGGTTCAGTTCACAGCATCCACATGGCAGCTCACAACTTTCTATAACTCTAGTTCCAAGGGATCTAGTACCCTCACACAGACACACATGCCTACAAAACACTGGCACACATAAAAATAATTTTAAAATACATTATTTTTACTACAATATATAAACTATAACCTACTGTTTCCCTCTGCTGATTTTCTAATTTTTCAGATAATGAAATGTCCTTTAACTGACTGCCTTTTTCTAAACTTTGTCAAGGTAAAAAAATACAACAGTAGTAATAATAATAATGGAAATTCTGAATAAGTGTGGAAAATTGAAATAATCCTGACAAGTTTTTCAGAAACACAATATTTATTTTTAAAAAGCCTTTGATTAGAAAACAGAAACAAAAGAAATTTCATATTTCATGTCAACAGTAGAATTTCACACTGAGTTCTGACCCACAATAAAGCCCACAATCTGTTTGTGAATAGGGAGAGACAGGGTATACAGAAAGGGGAAAGAACTGGGATCGAGGGAGGCGATGCTCTGTTTGTTGCTTCCCAGTGTTACGTGAAGAATATTCTCTGGAAAGGCACTGGTAGCCCTAGTATTCTAGCATGCCAGAGGCAAAACTAGCAATCTCCTAAAATGTAAGATTGCTGGCTTTCACAGTTACCCTCTCTGGGGGTTTTGTTCCACCAATAAATAAAGTTCCTAATTCTACATTAAGATCATCCTTTGGAACATCAGTCTCATTGTCTGGTTCTTCAAGCTTCTTCCACCAAGGAGCTTGCATGTGCTTCAGGGTGGTGAGATGGGCCTGCGTGGTCTTGGCTGCCACAGGCCTTGATCTACTTAGGAAGTGCTCAGGTTTCTTACCTTCTGCCTCCTTCAGACTTGGTGCCTCTACAGCAAACAGAAATTAAATGGTTAGTAGAAGTGTGCCAGGCAAGCACAACCTAGAAACAGCAGAGCTGGGCCCATCTACAGTCAGGAACAGGACAGGGTTTCAACTCTGAATGTGTTGTCACTGCTAACTATGAAGGTAAGTGTCTAGCCAAAAGTTGCAGTTGTGAGTGGCAGCAACAACCCCAAACCCTTGGCAACTTCCAGGCTTAAAACAAAAGAATAAAAGAATGAATTTTGTTAGCTAAAGATGGAAACTTTGGTAAAGGCATGTTATTAAAAGTTATAAATGTTCTATAAGTGCATCTCACCTTAACTACTGACATCGTCCATTTCTAAAATATGAAAAAGTTAAAAGAAGGCTTTGGGGACTACAGAACAGAATGTGGCTAGTAGGACACAACATCTTTGAAATTATTAATTTTACTGCAGCTGAAATACCTGAATTGATAAGCAAGCACAAACAGAAACTACGGAGTCCATATCATTGAAAACTGGGATGATGTAAGATTTTCTGAAGGCTGGGATAAAGACTATTTGTGGCATTGTCCTTATACAGATTTTGGATGTCACATCTCTTGCATTGGTTATTCCTTTTATAAAACAGAAGGAAACAGAGCATACTCATCAACTGCTCAATATTGGTGCTGATCTGAGCCATCGGAGTTTCTCGGTGCTGCTGGGCTCTTTCTTCTATGGCCCTTCCCATAAAATAGTGCTGAAGTCGTTCTTATGCTTGTGCATGGAGCTCTCTGCTGGCCACATCTGATATGTGAGAGCCCTGAAAACACATGAGAACTTGTCATGAGGACAGATCGATAAAATATGCTTTACCTAACCAGATCTTCTAGAATTTGTAGCAGTCTCTTGTTTTATCTATAGAATCTACTGCAAGTATTAAACTGTCTTTAAATTAGTAGCTTTAGTTGGATATAGTCATGCCTGTAATCTCCATGCAGAAGCAGAGGCATGTCAATCATGAGTTCAGGGCCATGGTGACACCTTGTCTCAAAAAACCTAAGAGACAATTAAATAAGCAAACAAACCAACCCATAACAGAAACAAAAATATAGCCACCAAACCAACCATTCAGAATTTAAATATCAATTTCCCAAACCCTAACTTTATATAACAATGTAAGTGGGCAAGTTTCTTTTTTAAAAATTAACTTATTTTCTCTTGGAGTTATATATATGAGTATTCTGTCTGTACTTAAGCATGTGCACCATGTGTATATCTTGTGCTCTCAGAGGTTAGAAGAGGGTGTAAGATCACCCTAAACCTGGAGTTATAGAGGGTTGTGAGTCTCCAGGTTGGTGCTAGGAATTGAACCTGGAGTCTGTAAGAGCAACAATGGTTCTAAAACACTGAGCTATCTCTCTAGGCCCCCAAGTTTCTCTTTTGTTTGTTTCCAAGCATCCACATTGAGATTAGAAGACAATAATGAAAAGTATAGTATATAGAAGAGGAACAAAGTCAATTCCTTTTGTTTTGAACCCCATTTGAAATACTATTTTACTTCTTATCCATCCCTACTCTAAACGCATCTATACCACAATGTTATAACTGGTTCTGATTTCACAGAATAAGGGACAGAAATCTGCTAAAAGAACCTATCCTTTAGACTATTCAGATAATTTAAGGGGAAGTTAGTGACAATTTGGATAAGAATGAAACAACCCTAGTCTTATAGCTGATAAAATTTCTGATACCACAGCTTTCTCAAATATTTATGTAGTCCTGTTCCAGTTGGGAACTTACCTTTCAGTCACAAATCTTATCAGAGTGCACTAGAATCTGTCCAAAGAAACATTTAAAATATAACAAACCAGGAGGCTGGAGAGATGGCTCAGGGGTTAAGAGTACTGGCTGCTCTTCCAGAGGTCCTGAGTTCAATTGCCAGCAACCACATGGTGACTCACAACCATCTAAAATGAGGTCTGGTGCCCTCTTCTGGAGTGCAGGCAGAACACTGTATACATTATATATCTTTTTTTAAAAACTAGGGTGTTCATCACAATTACACTCATCCTTCCATATCTGTGAGTCCTATACTCATATTCAACTGAATCAAAGTATTAGAAATATTGCATCTATGCTGAATTCAAATACATACAAACTTTTCTTGTCATTATTTCCTAAAAAGTCTAGTCAAAGAACAATTTACACAGTTTTTACTTGTATAGAGAGTGTAAGTAACTAGAGGTGGTTAAGAGTATGCACAAGGATATGCAGAAATTATATGGAAGAATTAACCATTTGATAAAAAGAGGTTTAACAATAGTTCCTAAGGGGATACTAACTATAGTGGTATATTATATGTGTTTTAATAAATAAATATAAACGGAGACTGTTCTTTCATTCCCAGCCACCCAGACCCAAATAATCAGACAGAAACTATATTAATTGCAACACTGCTTGGCCTATTATCTCAGGCTTCTTATTACCTAACTCATACATCTTAAATTAACCCATTTCTATTGATCTGTATATCACTACAAGGCTGTGGCTTACTGGTAAAGTCTGAAATCTGTCTCCTTCGGCAGCTACATGGCATCTCCTTGACTCCACCTACTATCTCTCTATAGCTCTTCTATATTCTGCCCTGACAAAGGCCAAAGTAGCTTCTTTATTAATCAATATTAATAAAACATATTCACAGCATACAGAGGGGAATCCCACATCATCTCCCCCTTTCTGTTTAAATAAAAAGGAAGGCTTTATCTTTAACTGAATAAAATTACATATAACAAAACAGGTCAAGCAAGAATTGCAATTACAATATTTTTTGTGAGTCTAAAGTTTCACATAATTTATCTTTTATCATAACTAAGGAAAACTATAACTATTTAGCCTTCAATTCTATCAATGACCCCAGAGGGATATAGTATTACCTAAGTAAACAGGAAACACATTGTAAGCAACTTCCAAAACTCTAGAATTGACAGACATCTTGATGCCTGGACAGTCATCCAAAGTTCTTCTGTAACGTTGGGGCATCCATCTTCAGCCTACAGGCCCAGTATCCAGCAGACTTTTCCATGAAGCAGGAAATTTGAAGATCAGTTCTGCCTTGTAATGGTGTGAAGCAGGAACCATGAAGGACTATTCCATCTTTTAGAAAGTTCATTAGTCACTTCTCTGTGGGTCCTGCATGTCCAGTTCATACAGCATACCATCAAGCAGTCCAGACAAGAGCAGTTTCTTGCTCAAATGGCTAGCCTTGTCACATAGAAGGCAAACTCCATAATGAGTTCTTTAATGCCCATCAACCTCTCTGAAATAATTGGTGCTGTCAGAAGCAGACATATCTCATTGTCAAGAAAAGTCTGAACTCTTACAAAATTTTAAATACCATATTCTGTAGGTCTTTGAAGTGTTGAAGCATATCTAACTGAAATATATCTCTGTGTATATAGAAAACCAAACTAATATGACTATAAGTTTGACTATTATAAATGGCTATTAATCTGTAATTTTAATTATATATTACATTTTTAAAGAGCTGTATAAACATAATACCTTAAACAAGAACGGAAATTATATATATATATACACATACACAGTATAACAAAATCAACCTTAAATTTGTATCAATAGACCAAGATCCATACCAATGCAATGTATTCATCTCTATATCATATTACCCTTACTTCATTTTTAGAAAATGATCATTAATCATTTATAACCAACCCTTTTAAAATGAAAATAAACATTTTTAAACAATCATTTTGGGATTTGGGTGCTGTTTCCTCAAACTGCTTCCTGCTGTTTGTTGAGCAAAGAATTTTTGGGGTTCACTGAGACCTAACTGGGGGTCTTGTTCCAGCAAACCATATTAGCCTGGAAGGAATTCATAGGTTCTTCTGTGGAAACAAAAACAGAACCTCTTTTCCAAAGGAACATATCCCTAGACCCAAATTTTGAAATCAAGATACCTTTATATTGGTTTAACTTAGCAGCCCCCAGAATCAAATGTCTCTCCGCAGTTAAAAAATTCAAAGAAAGCACAATAATATACCTAATCCAGACTATTTGTGTATATTCCATCTTTATGTGGCTTTTTAAAAATTAATTTCACTCCTTTAATCTATGTCTGTCTATAGTCTTTTATATTACTTTTACTGTCTCTTTAAAGACTTTGTTTTATTTTTTAAAACTATTTACTTCTTTTTATAACTGTCTATACTTTTTCCTCTTTATCCCAAGCCTACTTAAATTTTTTAAACACATTGTGCCTTGTTTAGCAGTCTTTTGTATCTGAATCTGTCCTACTGTATGTCTGTAATCATTTTCTGACCAGTAGTGCCTTTTTTTAATGCTAAGTGGGAGTGGCTAGGATCAACTCTGCAGGCCTGCCTGTTTGCTCCATCCAATTCAAAATGGCAGAGGTAAGTTCACTGCCTCTGCAAGCCATGCTCATCACCTTAGCTCCAGGGACACAGTGGGCCTCTGTTGTGAGCAGAGTGAGTTTGTAGCACTCTGCTCACAAACCCCATTTAAGTATAGGACCACCCAAAAGAGCCAGAGTTTGTGCTGCCAGCACAAACCAGGAATTCGACTCTGGAGCTCCATATTTTTTGCTGCTAATGCTGAGTCAGGAAGCCTTTTCTTAAAAGGCGCTGTGCCTATGTTCACTGCCAGCAAACAGAGCCTATATGAAAAATGCAGCTACCAAGAAGCTCCAATTGACTCCTATTTTTGTGGGTCTAGAAGCCCCTCCTTTTTAAAGGTTTTTTAATATATATTTTTTGTTGATATGTATTGAACTCTACATTTTTCTCTGCTCCCCTCCCTGCCTCTCCCCTCCCCCCTTCAGTCCTCCCTCAAGGTCCCAATGTTCCCAATTTACTCAGGAGATCTTGTCTTTTTATACTTTCTACTTCCCATGTAGATTATATCTATGTAAGTCTCTCTTAGTGTCCGTATTGTTGTCTAAGTTCTCTGAGATTGTGGTTTGTAGGCTGGCTTTCTTTGCTTTATGTTTAAAAACCACCTATGAGTGAGTACATGTGATAACTGTCTTTCTGGGTCTGGGTTACCTCACTCAAAATAATGTTTTCTAGTTCCATCCATTTTCCTGCAAAATTCAAGCTGTTGTTATTTTTTTTCTGCTGTGTAGTAAAGTTTGTTTTTTAAGTCTTATGTAGATCCATGCCCCAGACTGGTAAGGGTCCAGCATCTGTCTACATTGGCAGCTACATGGTGTCTCAAGGACTCTGCCTACTATTTCTCTATATCTCTTCCAGACTGGCTACATTCTGCCCTGCCATAGGCTAAATCAGCTTCTTTATTAACCAACAGTAACAAAACATTCACAGAATACAGAGAAAGGGAAACCCCACATCAAATAAAGCTTGCCTAAAGATCAGTGCAAAGCACCCACTCTAGCCAGTCATACAGGCCAGGCGGTAGTACACACCTTTAATCCCAGTAGCCACATTAGATAGCCATAGAGGCGGGGCAGTGGTGGTGCATGCCTTTATCCTAGCACTAGGGAGGAATGTAAGATGGGAGGAAACAGGTCTCAGTCTGTCTTGATCTGAGGATTCGTGGAGACAGGATTGCCTATTTTCAGTCTGAGGTAGAGGTAAGAGCCAGTAGCTGACTGCTTTGTTTTTCTTATCTTCAGGTTGAACCCCAATATCTGTCTCTGGTTTTTATTATTTGTGCTCCATTTGGCACCCAATGTTTGGGGTACATATTCATGAAAAAACCATTTGTCTGTGGTTTTACAGTCACTGGCAAAGGCCAGAGCAGCACGCTGCCGGCATCACTGCCCTACCAGCTAGGCTTTTCTTTTTTCTCTCCTGGCAGGTTCTCCCTGAACCCCCTTCTCAGGCTGCTGTGAAACTAGGTAGCTGCCTTAAAATCCAGTTAGGCCTTTACTGTTCTATGCAGTAGCAATAAGCCTCATATCTTCATCAATATCATGGGAGGATTTAGTAAGACAATTTGGAAATCTTTTTTTTTAATTTTTAATTTTTTTTTTATTTTTTTGAGACAGGGTTTCTCTGTAGCTTTGGAGTATGTCCTGGAATTCTTGTAAACCAATCTGGCCTCAAACTCACAGAGACCTGCCTGCCTCTGCCTCCTGAGTGCTGGGATTGAAGGTGTGTGACACCACTGCCTGGCTAATTCTGAAAGGGAGAAATTAGTTAAAAGAGATTTTTCCCACATTGAAAAATGGGAAACATCATTACATTGGAGGGATTTGTGTCTCTGTTTGATAATACACTGCATAGTGAGAGGCTATCGAATTTAGATGGGATTTATGTAATTGTAAACACAATTTACAATTATAACATAAATTACAATTATAAACAGCTTTATCATTTTTGTTGTATTTTTATCATTTTTGTTGTATCAGCAAAAAAGTTGGTTAATCTGAGTGCTAAGATACAGGCCTTAGAAAAACTTACACATCACAGACAGAGGAATTTAATGGAGAACCAATTTCAGTGTACCATTACAAGAATAGAGAACAGTGTAAGGTTTTTAAACAACCAACCTTTTAATATATCCACCATACAGGAATTGCCAAATGATAGAGTAAGAGCTGAATGGACTCGTATGCCAATATTAGATTTGAGGAGATTCAAGAAGCAATAGTCTCATATGGCATGTATTCACTTTTTATGAAGCAAATGTTAAACTTGTGGTCAGTTTGTAATGGAATTACCCCTAATGACTAGACAGAGTTGGTTAAAGCCATTTTGGAGCCTGGTCCACAATTACAATGGAGTAGCTGGTTCAGAGAATAGGCTAAGTGTAAAGCTAGAGGTATGGAAATCTCCCAAGATCAAATTCTTGGAGAAGGAATTTATGCTACTGTAGAAAGGCAATCTCTATATTATGGTCACATCCTGGCTTCATGCTGTGAAGCAGTTTTGAATGCTTGGGACATAATTGAAGAAGTAGGAAAGAAGATTAACTCTAAAGTCATACAGGGCCCAAAAGAAACCTTCATGGATATCTTATAAAGATTGATATCAGGCTAGAGAGATGGCTCAGTGGTTAAGAGCTTTGTCTGCTCTTCCAAAGGTTTTGAGTTCAATTCCCAGCAACCACATGGTGGCTCACAGTCACCTGTAATGAGATCTGGTGCCCTCTTCTGGCCTGCACTGTATACGTAATAAATAAATAAATCTTAAAAAAAAAAGATTGATATCAGCAGTAAATAGAATAATACCAAAATTAGAAGCTGGACAAATAATAATGAATCTCTGGCTTTTGAAAATGATAATTCTCAATGCAAAAGCATAATCAGCAAATGTGTGTTAAAGGCACAGTCAGCACCTTTGAAGGAATGGATCTGAGATAAAATTAATATTGAATCTCATGACCATAATGATACTTGGATAGAAGAGGTGATTTCCAGAGATTTGAGGAAAAAATAATTATGGCAAGAAGGGTCACCTTAAGAGGGATTGTAAACAGGGCATTCCTAGAAACAATGTTCTTTCTAAGCCTAATCTATTCAGAATGTCCCTCCATTCTGGATTATGCAGAAGGTGCAGCAAAAGAAGGCATTGAACTAATGAATGTAGGTCAATAAGGGATATTCAAAGTAATCCTTTGCTGTTGGGGGAAACTCTGTGAGTGGCCTCTTGCAGGCTACTATGCCAAATCTGGCTCAGTCATTTCTTGCCATTGAGAGGAAACTCCTTCCCAGAGCAATTAAAGAAACTAATGCCTGTTGTAAGAAACTATACAGTTCTGGATAATAGAACCATTATAAAAGAAAAAACAAAAAATTCAGGAGAAACCATAAAGCAGGTATTTTGGCAAACTTCTATAAATGAACAAGGACCAAAATTAAAAATACAAATAAATGACATTGTCATTGAAGGTCTGGTAGACACAAGTGTGGATACAACAATAATTTCATCAGAATCTTGGCATCCCAATTGGCCTCTTCAGGATGTAAATGTTCAGTTCTTAGGGATCAGAAATTTATCTCAAATAAAGAAGAGCATGAGATGGGTTGAATGGGACCAGAAGACAGAAAGGAATATTAAAACCACATGTGGCTAACATAGCAATGAATTTGTGGGGATGTGATTTGTCACAGCAATGGCATACTCAGACTAACATTCCCCAGTCTTAGAAACAAACCAAAAATTAACGTATGTTTCTTGGAAAAATATTAGAAGGTATTAAAGGGAATAGTCACTGACAATTCAGATTGTATAACAACAGGGCACAACAGCTGCTGGTCTTCCAAAGGCACCAACAGCCTTACCTTTAAAATGGTTGACAAACCTGTATGGTTTGCACAATGGCCTTTAACAACAGAGAAATTGCAAGCTTTAGAACAGCTGGCACAGGAGCAACTACATGCTCAGCATATTGAAGAATAAACCAGCCTTTGGAATTCTCCTGAATTTGTTCTTTTAAAAAAAAATCTGGAAAATGGCGAATGGTAACAGTTCTAAGATCTGTTAATAAGGTGATTCAGTCAATAGGTTTTCTGCAGTCTGGCATTACTTTGCCTTCTCTATTACTTAAAGGATGGCCTCTTGTAGTTATTGATAAAAAAATAATAAATTGTTTCCTCACTATACTTTTACAAGAAAACAACAGAAAAATTTGCCTTCACAGTGCCTACTTATAATTCTCAGCCTGCAAAGCAATATCAATGGAAGATTCACTCACAGGAAATGTAAAGTAGCCCTACCCTGTCCCAATATTCAGTCATTGGAAATCATATGTAAGTAATTTCCTGAACTTATAGTTTACCATTACATGGATGATGTTTATTATCTGATTCAAATGTAGATACTTTATAAAGCATGTTTGAGGAAGTAAAGAAAATTTTGCCTTGTTGAGAATTGCAAATAAGCCACGTAAAAATGAAAAATTCACAGAATGTCTGGATTATGTATTTTATTGTGTTTTCTTTAAATTTTTTGACTGTAAAGGAGCTAAGTACAGAGAGACATTTCATTGTCTGGGCTGCTAAGCTAAACCAGCGTGGATATTATAAAGTTATTATTGCTTCAAAATTTGGGTCTAAGGTTATGATGCTTTAAAAGAGAGGTTCTTCTTTTGTTTTCACAGAGGATGAGACCCTGTGGATTCCTTCTAGACCAATGTGGTTTGATAGACCACGCCCTCCTGAAAGGTCACTGTGAACACCTTCAAAAAATTACTTCACTGAGATGACTGAGGTGACTGAGATGAACAGGATAAACCATGACAGACTTGATTAACAGCGCCCCCATACAGGAGAAAAAAGTTTGGAAAAAAGTAACTACGTCCATATTCCCAAATATTGTTTCTAAATGTTCTTTAAATTTAAAGGGGGAGGTGATATAGATATGGATAATTTACATCGGTATAAATTTTACTTTATTGATATAAATTTAAGGTCAATTTTGTTATATATATGTATTTCTGATCTTGATTAAGGTATTGTGATTGTGTAGTTTATTTAAAAATGTAATGTATAATTAGGAAATATAGGTTGTTAATATATAATCATTGATATAGTCAAACTTGTAGTCATGTTAGTTAGATTTTCTAGATATATAGAAGTATATTTCTTCATATCTTTCAAAGATGACAGAATATGGCATTTAAATATTTTAATAACTTAGGACTTTTCATGACAATGAGACACATCTGCTCCTGGCAGCACCAGCTACTTTAAGAGGAATCAAAGAGATTCCTTATGGAGTTGGTTTGCCATTTGGACAAGAAACTGCTCTTGCCTGGACTGCTAAACTGGACACAAAGAACCCGCAGAGAGAGGACTGCTGAACTTGCCTAAAGGTGAGATGATCCTTCAGGGTTCCTGCTTCATGAAAGAGTCTGTGAGACATTCTACAGGATACAAAAGAAAGTGACTGAACTGAATTTTCCTGCTTCATGGAAAAGTCTGCTGGATACTATGGGCTTGTAGGCTGAAGATGGATGCCCCAATGATACAAAGGAACTTTGGGTGACTGTACAGGCAGCGAGATGTCTCTGTCATTTCTAGAGTTTGGAAGTTGCTTATTTCTTGTTTACTTAGGTAATATTTTATCTTTCTGGAGTCTTTGATGGAGTTGAAGAATAAATAGTTATAGTTTTCCTTTGTCATGATAAAAGATAAAATAGATCTAAATATGGTAACTGTAATTCTTACTTGATAACTGGGAAGGGGACAGAGTTAGAGAGAGCCGCCTACCATGAACACACGCTGAATCTTTCCTGGTAAGCCATGACTCGTGGTGACACACAGATTATTAGAAATGGGTTAAACAAATATGTGAGAGTTAGCCAATAAGGGGCTAGAGCTAATGGGCCAGGCAGTATTTAAATGAATACAGTTTCCATGTAATTATTTCGGGTATAAGCTAACCAGGCACCGGGCGGCGGGAGCCGGGTGGCCACTGGGACCAAAAGCAGGCCCGTGCGCCTCTTGCTACAACAAAACAACAACAAACCCCCAAAACAAAACAACAAACAAACAAACTCCTCCACCTGTACCCTTTCAGGAGCAGGAACCCTTGCTTGGTTTGTGGCTTGACTCCTGTTCACACTCAAGGTTTGTTCCTGTGTGATGAGGAGCTACTGGACCTCTTATCCAGCCCCACCAGTCATCTAAGTGGAATGCACACAGGGAGGGGAAAATAGTTACCCCAGGTGAGCATTCCCTCGGCTCCCTGCTTGCTCTAAGCAGTCCTGGGAAGGAGAAAAGTTCACATGGACTAAGCCCAGAGGAAAAGAGAAATGTCCACTCCTTTCTCTTCCATGATTTATGTCACTTTTAAACCAATAATCCATATATAATTGGAAAAGCGTACCATTCTCTTAAAAAACTAAAAGAATGAACATTCAACACAAATTTGAGATGACAGTTCCCCTGATTTGAGATGAACTTTCTTCTCACTAAAATTTTAAGGATGTGGTTGCTTGGGAATTACAGTGAGACAAAGAGAGCGAGAGAGACAGAGAGAGAGAGAGAGAAAGAGGGGAACTGGGAATGGCTAGAATCTTTTGAAATCTCAAAGCCCATCCCCAGTGGCACAGCTCCTCCAAGTAGACCACCCTATATAATCCTTACTAAAGATTCCACCAATTGGGGACCAAGCATTCTATCATACAAATTATGGGGGCTATTATCACTCAAAACACCACAGTAGTTGAGCAGTATGTAGTATGCTGGAAATAATTTTAGGGACTGTAGTGGTTTGAAAGAAAATGGTTCCCAAACAGAGTGGCACTACTAGGAAGTGTGGCTTTGTTGGAGTAGGTGTGGCCTTGTTGGAGGAAGTGTGTCACTGTGGAGGTGGGTTTTGTGGATTCCTATTCTCAGGATACTGCCCGGTGACTCCTGTTGCCTGTAAGCTGTAGGACTTAAACTATTTCTCCAGCATCATGTCTGCCTGCACGCTGTCATGATCCCCACCATGATGACAGTGAACTGAACCTCTGAAACTGTCTACAATGAAATGTTTTTATTTATAAGAGTTGCTGTGGTCATGTTGTCTCTCCACAGCAATAAAAACCCAAACTAAGACAAGGACTTTTCTCAGATAATGAATGAACATGTTAGATACAAGACAAAAATGAAGTGCTACTGATCTCAGTGAATAAGCTTCCTGCTCTGTTCTGATACTCAGTGCTTGCTACATCCATGCTTCTTGTCCATGATTACAGAATCCAAAATCTTTTGTCAATAAAAGTTTGGGAAAGTTGTTTGTTTTGTTTCTCTTTTCGGTTGGTAATTATTTTGCTTGTGTTTTCTGCTTATTTGTGTTTTCTTTATTTTGAAATAGTGTTTGTATAAAATATGAACAGAAAGGGGAAGGGCTCTTTTATGCTCTATGATCAGTGCCAGAAATTCTAAAAGTTCTGAATTTAGGAAGGTTTGGAATAGAACAGAACCAGAGTGACTCCAAATAGTTCTAATCTTTGGCATCTCTGAATGAGCCAAGATGCTGGGGTTGATGGTATCGTTGCTACTGCTTATTAGACAAACATGAACTCATTTAACTCTCCCCATTGTTGTCTACAATAAGCATGATGTTATTTTATACATAGTTTGCATAACTGGGGTTTAAATGTTCAAATCATGCCCAGATTTGAACAGATTGTTTTCTTTGTAAAGTATTGTCTTTCCAGATCCCAAAATTCTGATTGTGTTTGTGTTACAGTCAGTGTGACTCTGGACCCCAACACAGCCTATCCTGACCTAGCACTGTCTAAAGAGACAAGTGACTTACAGATAATGCCACAAGAATATTGAGGCTTCTACCAAGAGATTTTCTGTTTTACCCTGTGTCCTGGGCTGTAAAGAATTTACTACAGGAAGATATTACTTCGAAGTGTCTGTTGAGAATGCAACCTCTTGGGATGTGGGAATCTGTGTAGAGGATGTGCCAAGGGGCTTTGACATGAAGAAGGAGCCTGAGTTTGGATTCTGGACCATCAAGACGTGTGAAGAGGATGGGCTTAGAGCCCTCACTTCCACCCCTACTCCCCTTCATCTGAGTGAGAAGCCACAGCTCGTGGGAGTTTTTCTAGACTATGAGGCTGGAGTTGTATCCTTTTACAACTCCATATCTTCACCTTCCCCAAGACTTCCTTCTGGGATACTCTGAAGCCCTTTTTCCAAGTATAAAAATATTTCTTTGTTTCTGCCTGCCGGAATTGATAAAGGGAAGAGGTAAAGTCCCCATGGTGTAAGTAGCACAGAAAATGCATAAATCCCATAAGGCAAAAACTTGGATGTTTTTCTTCATTGCTATTCCAATGCTTTTAATGAACTTTCAATAAATGTGCTCTGATTTGATTGATGGAAGGGGTAAAAATACCATACATGGCCAGTTTCAGTGAAATGAAAGCAAAATAATAGTGATGATTATATCTTTTCTTCTCCTGCCCTTTTGTACAGTGGTTCTCAACTTTCCCAATGCTGCAGCCCTTTAATACAGTTCCTCATGTTGTAGTGACACCTTATAAAATTATTTTTGTTGCGACTTCATATCTGTGATTTTTCTACTGTTATGAATTATAATGTAAATATTTTTGGAGATAATGGTTTGCAAAAGGGGCAGTGACACACATTTTGAGAACTACTGCCTTTCATGTGTCAAAAGTTTGAGTCTTACATTGTTGTTTTCAGTGTGCATCTAACTCTTGTGTGAGAGATGAACTAATGGCAGTGTCTTTTTATGAATAAAAGAATAAAAACTGGAAACAACACCAACTTAACCCTTGTTCTTGCTGTTGCTATTGTTTTTTTTTTTTTTTTTTTTCTGACAGGACACAAGAGTCAAAGTTGCGTGAAAGACCATTTGATACACCCTAGCTAGACCACCACATTAGAAAGAAGTAGACTACAGCATATTAAAATAACTCTTTCAAAGTGTTTCAAACTCTTTCAAAGTGTTGAAATGTGAGTGATTCTAAACCTACTACACGCGTGCGTGCGCGCACACACACACACATCGTAGTGGTTGGCATGGGGACTGAAAAAAATATTTTATTACATTTTCTTCTACAATAAGCAATATACTTTGCATGAGTTTTTGAAAATATATTTTTCTGTTTCCTAGAGAATTCCATAACCGTATTTCTCTTTTTTTCCATCTTTCCTCCATAGTTTATGTAGTATTCCTTGTGTAGCTTCACCATGCTGTTAGCTAATATGTTGACCAGTAGATGGCAGTCTTGCATTCTTGGTGACTCTGGTCATGCAACTGCCTTAAAAAAACATACTTCTTGGACCAAGATCAAATAAATGTAAAATCCATCTTGTTTTTAAAGATTATTTTAGATAATTTAAGCCAACAATATTTCTTGTGTTTTTCATTTTTGTTGCTTTTCATATTTGTTCAAGACAGGGTCTCATGGTGTAGCCAGCCTGGAACTAGCTTTATAGAGCATGCTGACTGTGAACTCACAGAGCTCCAAGGGCCTGATTCTGCCTCCTGAGTGCTAGGAGTAAAGGCATGCACAGTACATTTGGCAATAATATTAATTTTTATTCAAATAAAATTATTTTTCTTTTAGATAAGGTCTGACTATCCCAGGCTGTCCTGGAGTTCACTATTGTAGCCCAGGCTGGCTGCAAACTGATGGAAGTCCTCCTGCCTCAGCCTCCCAAGTACTGAGTGCTGAGATTGCAGGTATGAGCTACCACGCACAGCTATGATTTTATTGAGTGGTTAATTGATTTTAGTTTTTAGAGACAAGCTCTCATGTAGTTCACGCTGATGACAAATTCACTATGTAGCAGATGATGGCCTTGAACTTTTGATTCTTTTGCATCTACCTCTTGAGTGCTAGAAAGAAAGGAGGCACCACCACATCCAATTTTATGAGGATATCGTGGTCAAGTCGGGGGCTTCATACATGCTAGGCAGGCATTCCACCGACTAAGTTATAATATATTCCTAGGCCCGTTGGTAGTCTTAAATGTTACCTGAAAAGAGCCTTGGATCTTATTAATTATTCAGTTCTATTAATTTCTTTTAATTCAGCAAATAATCAACCTCATTAGATTCATGTTTCATCATCCCATGTGATTCCTTGGCAAATCAGCTCTCAAATTTTGTGGTGTCATTCAGATTTCTTCTGTGTGGATCATTCAGTGACCTTTTTAGGGCTCTAAGTGACATTCCACCCACAGTTCATTTATCAATGACTGCAGTGAACTATTTAGGGTTAAGAGTGGGGTTCTAGACATCTCACCATTCCCTAATGGGCACAGAAGTACAGATCCGTCCAGGGTGTGTGTGTGTGAGAGAGAGAGAGAGAGAGAGAGAGAGAGAGAGAGAGAGAGAGAGAGAGAGAGAGAGACTGGCTGTACTTCCCTCCGTCCTTCCTGCCCTCCCTCCCTCCCTCCTTTCCTTCCTTTCTTTGTCTCACTGTAATTCCCAAGCAACCACATCCTTAAAATTTTAGTGAGAAGAAAGTTCATCTCAAATCAGGGAAACTGTCATCTCAAATTTGTGTTGAATGTTCATTCCTTTCATTTTTTAAGAGAATAGTGGGCTTTTCCAATTATATATGGACTATTGATTTAAAAGTGATATAAATCATGGAAGAGAAAGGAGTGGACATTTCTCTTTTCCTCTAGGTTTAGTCCATGTGAACTTTTCTCCTTCCCAGGACTGCTTAGAGCAAGCAGGGAGCCGAGGGAATGCTCACCTGGGGTAACTATTTTCCCCTCCCTGTGTGCATTCCACTTAGATGACTGGTGGGGCTGGATAAGAGGTCCAGTAGCTCCTCATCACACAGGAACAAACCTTGAGTGTGAACAGGAGTCAAGCCACAAACCAAGCAAGGGCTCCTGCTCCTGAAAGGGTACAGGTGGATGGGGTTTATTTGTTTGGGTTTTTTTGTTGTTATTGTTGTTGTTGGTGGTGGTGGTGGTGTGTGTATGTGTGGTTTCTCTGGACCCCCTGGCAGAGTCAAAAGGATTCAGGTTCCCAATGGAAGGGGGCACGGGTCTTAAGTGGGGTGGAGAAAGTGTCTCATACCAGAAAAGCCACCAGGTAGGGTATGTCTACCTACCTCAAATGATCCAATCAAGAAAATCCTTCACAGACATTGCCAGTGCTAATCTTAGTGGTGAGAATAAGACCACGGACACAGTTCAGAGCCAAATTTGAAGCAACTTTTAATTAAATATTGGCCAAGTGGATGGGCTCTGGTCAGGTCCATACCCAGGTTCCTGGGAAAATGGCCCAGAACCAAGCATGACAAGGGCTTAAGAGGGAAAACCCATCATTCATTGCATTCCTCATCAGGTCTAATCCAGAGCAAGCACACATCCTAAAAACCTCCAGCCTATGAACCTCCCGCCCACATATGATCAAGCACATCCAGTGCAGATGGGTCAAGCAGACTTGTTTAAGGGAGTGAATAACATGTGGCTCGTTATCTCCCATAAGCAATAGTCTGCAGCATTTCAGGAGCTGTCTGTCCTTGGGCAAGGGGCTTGCAGATCACAGGCATCCCTGTTTCATGGATCTCTTAGGCTCAGTAATCAAAACTTAAAGTGTAGCCTGGCCTCTCACACCAGCTGCTTGGGTTTTAGTTGATTCCAGATGTAGTCAGGTTGGCAACCAAGATTAGCCATCATCTTGCTCTTGCAGAGAGCCTGGGTTCCATTTCTAGCTCCTGTGTGGTAGCTCAGAACTGCCAGTTACTCCAGTTTCAGGGGTATCCAATGCCCTCTTCTTACCTCCTGCTCCTGCACACGCATGGTACACATGAACTCATGTGGGCACACACTTATACTCCCAAAAAGTAGATAGATAGATAGATAGATAGATAGATAGATAGATAGATAGATAGATAGATAGATAGATAGATAGAAGATAGACAGACAGACAGACAGACAGACAGATCTTTTAAAAAACTTAAAAGTGAGAGGCCCTGTCTTCAAGAACAAGGTAGATGACATCCTGAAGAACAAAACCTGTTGTTGGCCTCTGGTCTCCATGTTTATGCGTATGTGCAAAGGCATGCTTGTACCTGCACACACACACACACACACACACACACACACACAGAGAGAGAGAGAGAGAGAGAGAGAGAGAGAGAGAGAGAGAAGTGCCTTTTTGTGTGTGCATTGAGCTCTTGTGTCACAAGAGCCTTTTGTTTGTGCACTATTCAGGAGCAGGACCTTTATCATGTTCTTTCAGTCCCTGCTGAGCACAAGTGTGCACTCACTGAACAGAGACACATACCATGGTGCTGAGGTCATGAAAAATTAAAAAACATTTTTCCAAGTGCCATGAACAGTTGGCAGATGTTTTAACAATGAAGTAGGCTTGTTCAAATGCAAAATTTACATCTCTAAAGGAATTTGCAGTGAGTTTTAAAGGGGAGAAGACAGAGGCTTGCAAAAGAGTCCATGTGTATGCCAGCCTTTTCCAATCGCACACTTAGGTCTACCTGGAGTTAAAGCTGACATCAGAGTGAAAAAAGAAGTGAGCAGGGATCATATGCAGGAGTCGGACAGGATCAGCTTGGTGCTTTTAGATCATTTAATCTGGTGGTCACATAGAGATAAAAGCACTCTTAAGTATTCCGGATACTTCCTGTGAACCACACTCTTCTGCTCATCGATGGTCCAGAGCCTTTTGGGGATTAAAGAAGAACTCAACAGGTAAATTGCAGAATAAAGGAGAAGTGCCAACACCTGACCACGGGGTCCCAACCAGGTCCCACCCTACACCAGACCATAGGTCCCAACCAGGGCCCACCCTACACCAGACCACAGGTCCCAACCAGGGCCCACCGTATAACATGGAAGAGGGCTCTCTGATTAAGCCCCAAGGCAGCTTTTTGGAAGCTGCCTGACTGGGGTAGACCTGGCATCCACCGTTCTAAGAAGGCTGACGGGTTTCCCCCAGGAAAACAATGGGAGAGATGTGTGAGTGAATGTTCTCCATTTGTCTCCAGACTCTATGTTGTAGATCCGCATTTCCAGGGAGATTGTATAGAACCTTCTTTAAGGAAATCAGCTGCCTGTTCAGCTAGATTGAGCAGATAAAAGAGATTCCAAACTCACTTTCACCCCTGAAACCTGTCCACCTGTGCCCCAGGGCTGAACTACTGGCCCTTAGGTAGATCTCTTTGGACACAAAAGGCCCAGTTAAACTCAAGACTTTTTCCATAAGGTGAATCGTGCTCAGTTCAGATCAAGAAACTAGTTCTTGTATTTCAAAAAAAAAAAAAAAAAAGGAAGAAAGGAAGGGAAAGAAGGATGGAAGGATGGAGGGACAGAGGGACAAAGGGAAGGAGGGTGGGATGGAGGAGATAGAGGAAGGAAGGAAGGAAGGAAGGAAGGAAGGAAGGAAGGAAGGAAGGAAGGAAGGAAGGAAGAAGGGAGGTCAACCTGTTGTGAGTGGGCCATATAGTCTCATCTGCTGAGGCTGCTAGGTAAGTTAACACTGGGCCACAACACCCTGTGGCTCAAGGATGGCAGCAGCTACAGGAGTCACCTGAGTAGAGCTGCAGTGTTGGCAGGGGTGGAGCTTCTAGGTTCTTCACTCCAGCCTGAAGCCCCGGGCTTGGCAACCTTGCCATGCATGGAGGCCAGAGGCCCCACTTCCTCCACTTCAGAGTGGCCACTGGCTCTGCTGACCTTTATTCATGTCGGAGTGTCCCTTAGCTTCACTGTTTGAGCAGGAGGCTGGAGCTACTGGATCTTCCAGTTGTATAAAATGAAGATGAGACCACTCCAAGTATGGCTGAGGGAAAGGTTTCTAATGTAGACATGAAGCAGAGTAGAGCCAGAGGCATTGGGAAGAGTCCAGAGCTGGGAGAGAAAATCTACACTGGACATGGCCAGCAGATTGGACTGGACACTGAGAAGGGGTCAGGGAGACAGGAGAGGAGGACAAAAGAGAGGACCAAGAGCCCATGCCTGAAATGGCAGGGTTGTATAGGAATGAGAGGCTGGGGAAGGGAAGCCCAGGTGCAGGAGAAGTTTAGGGTAGGGAGCAGAGTGAGAAGAACTAAGAAGAGCCAGGGTACCCAGTGAGGCTAGGACCAGCAAAGGCTTTGGCATATTAATAGGCACCACAAAGAGCCATGCCTTCTGACAGTGATAAGGGATGACTCCGTTGGTAGGCCATTGGAAATGGGTGCCAGAATTTGGGGAGTAGAGCTTCCTTTGGACTTGATACCAGCCTGCTTCTTTTAACTGATAATCTTTCTGTTCTTGGGTCTCCTTTGCCCTATGCCTGTGGTCTGCCTTATTATTATTTTTTTTCCAAGCCTGGATAGTCTTGCTTTTGTTTTTACTTTTCCTTTAGAAAGGCGTTTCTTTCTGTGACTGAGGAAAGACATTTGTTACTTGGTTATCAACTATCAGAAGGGGGAAATAAATTGAGATTACTATAGACTAAGATCTCTAAGGTCACCAAAAATGACCTCAGATTCACAGTTATTCCAGGGGGATTCATTTAGCAGCAAAGCACTAATCATTTCTGGAAGTTTAGATCACGAGAACTTTGGCTGCAGCCTCCCTCCCTGTGATCTGGCCTGTAGCACACTGGAAAAGCTGTGAGCGATTGTATCTCATCACTCCAGGCAGGAATGTCTGCTCAGCTTTCCCCAGGCTCACATCTCAAGCTCTTCCCGCAACATCGTCAGTCCCAAATCTCAAGAAGAGACAAGAGAAAGCCAAGCCAAGGTGAGGTCCACGAAGGAGAAAGCAGTTCTCTGACTTGAATGCCATGGCAGTGAGAGACAGTTAAAAGTTGTCATGGAGAAATAACACAAGAAAAAGCTTTTTGTTCAGACAACGTAAGGATCAATGGAGAGACAGCACAAGAAAGTGAAATGGAGCAAAAGAGAAGTCAGAGTCACCTCTGTCTCCTGCCCAGGATATTCGATACACTCATGACTTAAGAAATCAATGTGCTTGGTTCCACAAAATTTTTGGCTACTATTCTTTCAACTATTTCTCTTTTCTGCATGTGGACCCACCCATCAGCAGCATTCAGCGCTCTCTGTCTATTGCCTCAGACTCTCAAATTCATTTTGCCATTTGTCTCTGCTTGCATGCTGAGTATGTTCTTCCAATTACTCCTCCACTGTCCTAAGACGTCCCCATGGAGTCGTCTCATCAGCCCTCAGAACTTAGAATCACCTTTTGTCGCTTAGTCTTCTAACTGAAGGAAAAAGTTACTTTATTAGTTCCCAAGGTAACCAGTAATCTGCCTTATGTAATCATGTACAAACGGGAACACACACACACACACACAAACACACACACACAGAGCCTTTGGGGAAAACATTTAGAAAAATATTAGACCCTTTATATGCATTTATTGTATTTACTTTATTTACTACTTTGCTTTACTCATTTAAAACTACATTGCAGGGCATAGTTGGCACATGCTTGTAATTCTAGCACTCCAGATGCTGAGGCAAAAAGATCACTACTTTAAAAACAGGTTGGTGCACAAAAAAAAGACCCAAAAAAGAATCTACTATATTTATGTATGTAAAAGCATCAAATCCACATGATAGATGGGACTCATCCCTCCTTTGCTGGGGCGAGGCTGTCCCATGTCTCTCTTACATGTGTCACTCACTCTGTCTTCTTTGGGGACTTTAGGCTAACTCTATCATGCCCTTTTGTTTTCCTTTCTTTTAATTCAATAGCCACTGAATTGTTTATTCAGTGGTTTATTCATTTAGAGAGGGTTAGTATTTCATAATATTAAGGGCTTTCCATCTAAGAACATAATATTTGGTTCCTGTCTTAGTTACTTTTCTATGCTCTGATAAAACACATGTCCAAGGCAAAGAGAGAAGAAATGGTTTATTTGTGTTTACAGTTAGGTCAATGGGGTTAGGATCTATAATGATGGGGACAACATGGCAGCTGGCAGCAGATATGGTCGCTAGAGCTGGAGGCTGAGAGCTCAAGTCTCAAACTCAGGCACAAAACAGAGAGCTCACTGGAACTGACATAAGGATCTGATACTCAAACCTGGCCCCCAGTGATGTGCTTTCTCCACTGGGGATCAGGCATTCAAATCTCTGACATCTATCAATCAATCCACCACAGTTCTATTTAGACAGATTTTGCCTTATGTCCTCTAATAATTTATTGTTGTTGTTGTCTCATACTGTTCAATTAAGTCATTACTTGTTCATGTAATTGTTGCAAATTTTACAGTTTTTGTTGCAGGAAACATTACAGCATTTTTCTATTTTTATTCTGGAAAATCTATTTCTACTATTGGGAACAAGCAATCAATTTGCTGAAAAGAATGATCAAGTTTCAAGTCAGCTTACCAAATTCCCTTGATGGTTTTGCAGCTTAATCCTCAGTCATGAGAAACCATACCAACTTTCCATGACTTTGCACAGGACAGTCCTTCCCCCATGGTATTTATTCAGCCTATGAAGCCTGTCACTGCCCCACCTCCTCCGAGAAGCCTTCCTCTGACACTTCTGTGTTGGCAGGGGTCCTTGTTTGCTCTTTCCTACTACCTTGTGCAAGATTGTGTGGTTTGCGTTCATTGCCCTTCATCGTAGGTGTCTGTCTGTGTACAGCTCCACTCAGTGGACTTTGGGCTCTGTAGCTCATGGGCATTAAACAAATTGATATTCTCAGAAAGTAAGTGTCATGTCTAGAACATACCAAATGTAAAAAGAATTGAGAAGCATCTTAGTTAAACTGCTTTAACTGGGGACAACTGTCGACAACAATCCAGAAACACATAGATGTTTAAGACCTGACCAATTCTGTTCCATCATTCTTGTTGTTTATGAATGTTACAGATGTAATATAGTCAAGGTTTTTCTAGTATTGGGTACTAAACTGGGGGCATCCTGCAAACTAGGCAAGCACTCCACTACTGAGCTATATCCCTTTATTTTACTATGTAGCTCTGAACTCATAAGCCTTCTGCCTCAGTCTCCCAAAATCTAAATTGTCTAAATGTGAACCATACTGAGTTTGCCACATGAAAATCACAGTGTGGGTAAGGAGTTTGAGCCAGCTCAAAAAACCTTGATTTTTTTTTTCACTGTGAATGTAATTCAAGAAGTCATTCATCCCATAAGCTACTGTTTACTGAGCACACAGTGCCTTATTCTGTTCAGGCTGCTGCAGCACACGTCTGGAGTGAGCTCTGCCCTGCAGACACTTTGATTTTGGCCTAGTGAAACACATTTTGGAGTAGGGGCATCTAGAACTAAGGAGATACGCATAGATTACTTTAAATACCCCAAGTTTGTAAGTGATCTAATACAGTACTAATAAACAATTATGGCAGCTGGGGAGATGGTGTTGTGTAGCAATTTCCTGCCAGATGAACATCCTTCTTGAGGGAAGCTCCTTAAGATCACAGGGAAGTGAAACATTCCATACTGTAGGGGCCTCCTTAAATTCAGGAAGCAAACAACTCAAAGACTTCAGGAAGTCCCTGAAACTTACCAGATACATTAGGTCCCACCCTCTCTAAGCATATATATGTGTGTGTGTGTGTGTCTGTGTGTATATGTATATACATGTATACACACACACACACATATTCAGACAAGATAAGAAGGTAAGCCTGGAAGAAGCTCAGGCCAGCTGAGACACCTGTACAGTGAATTCCAAGTTTCTAGTTTCGGTGAGCTGTCAGCCATGTTGGAGTTGGCCTCTGATGGTGCAGCTCTTAAAAGCAACCCCCTCACCTCTACTCCTGTAAGTAACCCCAATAAAGCTCAGTCATTTGCCAAGTTGGACTTTGGTGGGCTCCTTACTTTGGTCTGTTGTTTGTTCCCTATCTCAGTGAGCAGATCTTTTTTTGTGTCTCCCCCAGGAAGAAGTGTCACACAACAGATGGCTCAGCAGTTAAAAGCACATACTGCTCTTCTGGAGGACCTGAATTTGTTTTCCAGGACCCTCATTGGGGGGTGGGTTGGTCACAGGTACCTGTAACTTCAGCTCCAGGGGTTTTCTGGCCTTCTTACATAGACACATGCTATACATTCATACAAGCACACACACATACATCAATAAAAATAAGAAGGTTAATATAGTTTAAAATTTTTAAAAAATAATTTAAAAAAATCAATAGAGACCATTCATACTGGCTAAGGGACTGTGTCGTATAGGCTCTTTGTGGGACTATGATGATAAGACTGAGGTCAGAAGCTCAGCTAGGGTGACCAAAAGTAGAGAGGGCAGGTTCTCACCTTGTTTTAGGAGGACAAGAGGCAAACTAGAAAGACCTGCTGCCATCCTACATCCAAGAACCTAAAAGGCACAAAACAAACCCAGGAGTCAGAAGCCAAGAAAAATCACCTCAGGAGGACACAGAGAAAAAGGAGGGCAGAAACAGGGACATTCTCAGAGCCACAGTTCACACTGACTCCCTGTGGGCACCAGAGGCAGGAGGACAGTCTACATGATGCCTTGGCAGGAACATCTCATTAGGGCCGTCTACCTGTTAACAGGTAGATTTCGTCTCTTTTGTCCAACAACTCGGCGTTATGAACAATTCAAGCCTAGTTTCTTAATGCAAAAGCCAGTTGCAACAGGAGGAGTGCTTTGTCTGTGAACACAGGAACCGCTCTTGCTTCGCTCCACGCTGCTCAGCTTGTTGACTGAATGACTGTGTGTGCACTTCAAAGCAGAAAAACATAGTGACATCTTTGAAGTATTCACTAGATCAGTGAGAACTTGAAAGTAAAGTTAAAAATTAAGCGGCCAAACCAATTGCAGGCTCCCTGTCCTGAGGGCATAGGGTCAAACCTGGCGGTGTCCCATTCCCACGTGACTCATTATGTTTCCCGGGAAGGAGAAAAGGAACGCCCTCTTTTCCCAAGTTAGTTTTCTAGTCTAGGGCTTCAAATACTAGTTTAATGGTGAAGGTAAGTGTGTTTCTTCTATTAAATAGGATGCTAACTACTAAACTAGGAGAGATGCATTCATTAATTTTACGAGCACTCAAAAACACGCCAACTGCAGCCTGAGGATCTCCATTTGGAAATGGTGTCCGGTTCCAAAGTGAAGAAGAGGCTTTCTTCCAAAATAATCATCCAATCAAGACCCTAAGGCTGGAGAGGCCATTGGTGCTGAGGTGGTCAGTGGTCACTAGCCAGAGGAACGTGTGAGTATTGGCTGCGGTATGTAGATGAGTTCACTTGGGTTTGGCTGTAGAATGAAAACGAGAAATGAACTAACGAGGTTTAGATTTGGGACTGTGATTAGTCTCTTCCGGGTTCAATATACTTGATCTTTGCTCTCCAGAAAATGAGACTGGCAAAAGTCTAAATAAGATGAAGATCAAGACACCTTGAATGCTTCTAGAAGGCTTGCTGTCTTGTACAGTCAAGAGGTCCCCAGAGAGACTGTGGTGGGTGCCTGCTGTTCATGGTTGGGAGCCATAGCAGAAACGATTCAGTGAGGATCCCTCTCTCATCCTATCCAGAGGGAGTCCTGATTCGGAAGCACAGCTCCAATCTGGGAAGAGGGACTGAGTTGTGAGCCCTTGTGGACAGCACTACAGTTGAAGTGTGCTTGGTTTTTTGGCGTAACACTGACTTCTAGAATTTTCCACTTCTGGTCCTAGGACTTTTTTTTTTCTTTCTGCCATGATTTAACTTATAAATGCATTGTCTGAGTAATGTAATAATACCTGGGATGGTTCATTTTGTTTCAGTCCCTCAGGAAAGTAGAGAGCAGACGAGGACTTCATTTTGCCTCACACTCTGAGGATTGTTTTCCTCATGTTCTTTGAGGTTTGTGGCAAGATAAGCACCCTCTTCATCCATGTTGTAGATTCCAATGTTTTAATTTGCTGTTTGCCTGTATTTGTTCATGAGTCTGAGATGGTCTAACATGGTCTGAGAGGGTTCATGGTGGCTGTTACTGATGTTAATACTAGTGACATTTGACAATGTAGAACTCCTTGCAGGGGTGACTCAGGCACACCTCATACTTTGTTTTCACGCAAACGGTCCCGGGAAGGACTATCGTCCCCTCTTTCACTCTGAAACAAGGCTCTGAGTTTATGAAACTTGCTATAATTTGCTTAGAGTGGGATCTTGGGTTCTGAACTGCTGGCTCCTGATATTTGAACAATATGCAACATTTGCTCTGAGTAAACCAGGAGACTGGGCTAACAGAATTATGTAAGACAAGCAGATTGTTAGGGAAAATCAAAGAGTATTAGAAACACCATCGCAACAAAATAATGAGATCTAGACCAAGAGGACGAGGACGAAGCCCTTATGCAACCAAAATGTCTATAGCCCCGTCCCCCTCAAATCCCTATGCGCATAGTCGGAATGCCTGTATTTTCCTTTGCCCCTAAATACAACCCATACTGTCATAAACCTTTTTAGACATAGATTTTACTTGAACTTAATTTCACTTCAGTGTTTATGGATCTACTTGCAACCTCGACACTAGGATTTACTATCATTTCCTGAATGGTTTCCATGGTACCAATTGTTTACAGCTAGACTTTGAATGATTGACTGTCTTTCAATCGCACTAACGACTTGTGACTTTGTAAACCCTAGTGAGTGTTTTAGAAGCATTATTTCATTATTATAATAATAATGAATATTATATTATATATTCATTATATATATTCAAATATATTATATCAATATATTTCATTATTATGTCATAGAAAGACTACAGTTTGGAAAGGCTAATTTTTATATTTGCCTTAGGAAAAAGAAACACCAGACAGCAAAACAACAGAAAATTATTAAAACAAAATTCAAAATTATACTTGAAGGCAATAGAAGCCACATGTGCCCGCCTGGGTGGTGGAATGTAGCTCAGAGGCAGGGCGCTTGTCAGGCACACGTGGGGTCCTAGGGGCAATCCTTGGGGGAAACAAAAGGCTGTTAAGACTCTTCATTCCTGTCCCTTTTGGGCTCAGACTGAAACCACCGTCAGAACAGGTTTATAATACAGTTCCACTAACAGAAAAGGCAAGAGATAATTGGATTGTGTTTCTTTAATATTCATATCAAAGTTCAGCTTAAACTTTTTATCATCAAATGTGCTTTGGGGGTAACGGTTAAAACTTTGAAGACTTCAGAATGAAGCTTGTGGTTGTCTTTTAAACTTAAGTTTAGAATGTTAAGAAAATGAAAGGACAAGCAGTCTGGCCTTTGCAGGGCCAGGTGCTGACCCTGTGAACTGTAAGGAGGAGACAACTTTCCAATCTTCTGCTTGGGCTTCCTCACCAGTGACACGCGCATCTTCAGCAGAAGACCCGAGTCTGCCTCCAGCACTGTGTGCAGAGCAGCGGGATGAACCCTGGCGTCCTCCAGACGCCAGTGAGACTTGGAAGCCTTTCAGGCCCGAGCATCCAGCCGGCATCAGCCCTGTTGCTCATCTGTTCTTCACAGCAGTTGAGCCTAGATGTGGGTCTATTGTAATCAAGTTTCAATGAATCCCAGCTCTCAGGAGACTGAAATAGGAGGATCAGAAGTTCAAGGTCAACCTGGTCTCCGTAGTGGACTCTTGTCTCAAAAAAAGAAAAAAAATCTCAAAATTCAGATGTCTAATAGTTATTTTTAAGTAAACTTTGTTCCTTCGGTAGGGAGGGCATCAAGCAGGACCCTGATGCTTCCTGGCCAGACAGCCTAGCCCAATCTGCAAACCCAGGTCTTGGTGATACATTCTAACTCAAAAAACAAGATGGAAAGTTATTGAAGAATGACATGGGATTCTGACCTCTAGCATCCTTACACACATGCACAAAACCTGAACATACATGAACACATATACTTGCACATGCAAATAAAATATCATACATATGAGAAATAATGAATAATACAGTTAAAGTAGCTCCCAGAGTCTGCCCCTTGGGAACATCCATGGTTCCATTTGTGTAATTTGTTTTCTATGCATGTACATTACACATTATCCTGCTTACACTCTATGAGTACAAGTATTTCTCCGGTATTATCTCAATAGATTTTTTGTTTTGTTTTGTTTTGAGACAGGGTTTCTCTGTGTAGCTTTGGAGCCTGTCTTGAAACTTACTCTGTAGACCAGGCTGGCCTTGAACTTACAGAGATTCACCTGCGCCTGTCTCCTGAGTGCTGGGATTAAAGGCATGTGCCCAACACCGCCCAGCTAATAGATTTAAAAGCATTGTTTTAACAGAGTTCATGCCAGGAAGTTCTCAGAACTGACCCTCTGAACTGTGTCTCCAAAATTTTGCTGTTATAAAAAATATTCCAATGGATATTTTTGGATACAATTCTTCATCAATATCTTCCATCATGCTCCTCTGTCCTAAGGTCACAGATTATTAGAATCTTTAAGAGTGTGGGGTTCAGAAAGTATAAAATCCTGAATTATGAAACACAAATTTGATGCAAGTGGTTTTAACAGTAATTGAAGATACAGCCTAAAATGGATATAATTTACAAGATTCTTAGAATGTTTACTCTTCCATAAAAAAAGCGAATGAATAATATCCCTCTCAAAGACATACAAATACTGAATTAAACATGCCCATAATTTGGGGCCATAAATTTTATTTGCTTTTCAATGTAGCTAAATTCATTTATGATTATAGCAGAAGTCCCCCATTTAACATAATTTTATAAATGTTTTAAAGATATTATCAGCTCTCCAAGCTTGTTCCAGGACAGGCACCAAAACTACAGAGAAACCTTGTCTCGAAAACAAACAAACAAATAAAAAGACATTGTCATCTCAATAAAATGCTCATTGATTGCATAATAAAGAATATTTTTAAGTTCTTTTTTAAATTTGTTTTTGTTGAGCTATATATTTTTCTCCATTCCCCTCCCATAATGAGTATTTTAATCATGGAAGGGAAACCAAGGCCTCAGGAGTTTGAAGCAGCTGCTCGGATTACGTCAGTCAGAAGGGAGTGATGCATGCGTGCTAGTGCTCAACTTTCTTTTCCCACTCTTATGCAGTTCAGGGTCCCCTGCCTAGGGAATGGTGCCACCCACGCTGGATGAAACTTCTCATCTCATTAGCATAATCAAGACAATCTCACACGAGGCTACCCATAGGTCCATCTTCCCAGGTGATTCTAGATTCTACAAATTGGCAATTAGCACTGACCACCACAGCCTGGGAAGGTCATGCAGCATCTTCAAAGAAGATGCCACAGAACATCATGCTTGTCCAGAGGGAACAGAAAAATGGTCAGGATGAGAGTAAAGGCTGCTCTGGAACCTTCATCTTCAGCTCTTGAAGTGAACTGTCCTTTTTGTGGTTGGCTATAAGTAATGATGCTTCCTAGCATTGCATGGGATCTCTGTGGTTTGATAAAGCCTTTGCAGCTTCCTTCTTTCAGTTTTTATAGCACCACACAGAAAGAAAATGTATTCAAGAGATGAAAACATGGGTGGCTAGAGAAATTAAACAATTTGCTCTAAGGAGTTACAGTTAGATTTCCTTATAATAACACAGTCTACTGAAAGCATAGTCAGAATCTAAAAGAGTCAAAATGTGGAAGTCAGAAAGAAAAACAAATGCTCACCTCTTCCTGATCCCTAGAGGAGGCAGCATTGGCAGGAGGAGGCCGTGTGTCATTTCTTACATGATGTTCTTCTCATAGGTCAAAGCCTGTTGTGGTGACAGTGATTTGGAGCAGCAGGGAACTCCACCACAGAGAGCACATCATTCCCCAGAGAAGCAAAATGAATGAAAAGTCAACCACCAGGAAAGGTAAGGTCACTGTCCTCATTTGCAGGTCGTTGTAGAAGACTTGGTGCCTGGCTCCAGCTGCTTTGCCCTTGCTGCTGTCCTCTCCCTGCCTTTTCCTTATACTGCTCCTCTGGATGCTCTTAGTGAACTTCTGATCCCATTTCAGCCTCCTGAGGGCTGGGATTAAATGAAAGAGACCAAGCCTCCATCTCAAACTGTCACTTTCTACTTTACTGCTAGGAGACACTATGGATTAATCTGGCAGAAATTGAACCAAATGATCAATAAATCCAGTATGTAAGGAGTGCAATGAGTTTTGAGCAAGCGATTTTAAAGCAAATTGTCAACTTAGGAACAGATCCCTGCGGAACACACTTGCCAAACGGCTGGCCACTTCCTCTGAGCTTGGACACTCAAATTGATATTGAAATAATTCATTTGCAGTTCTACCCCTCAGGCTAGTTGGAGATTTTGTCCATGTATTTTTCTGTTTCACAGACTCCATTTGTGTCCCACAACTCTGCTTTCCAAATATGCAGGGGAAGAAAAAGCCTAACCCATCAGTCACATGGAAATCCTAATATGGGTCCATTGCTTTATTTTATTGGGAATAGATATAGAATATCAGTATACACACACACACACACACTATCTACATATACTGGGAATATGCTAAATGTGTAAATATATACATGTGTATTATACATCCAGTGAATACTACTCTGTATCATTTCACCAATAAGTTTAACAAAATTGTTTCTGCATATTTGTCTGAAAAGCTGAAGAGCCATGAAGACAGGGTCTAGTAATACGCGGGGGGAAAAGGAGTCAGTAGAGTGTTCAGCGTACTGTGAAGCATCTGCTCTCAAGGGGGTATGGAGGTGAACACCTGCAATTCCAGATGTTCCAGAGGCTGAGCTGGGGTGTCCCTTGAGCCTAGAAGCTCCAGACTAGCTTGGGCAACAAACTAAGACCTTGTCTCAAGGAAAAGAAGAAGCAGAAAACTGGGATAGGGAGGGAGAGAGTTCAGAATGGGAAAGGAGAAGCGGATTATTTCTCTGAGAGTTCAAAGGAGAGTCCTCAGACAGGGAAATAGTATCTCTGAAAGGCAGCAGCCAGTGTGTGATCTCACAAAGCCCTGTGAGAAATGAACATGCTGAATAAGACGGACCACTCATTTGTAACTCCCTGCAATGTAAGGAGTTGGCATTCGTGCTTGTCTCTGCCTTGTTTCCCCCAGTCTCTTATTTTGGAGAAGTGTAGCATAAGACCCTTGTATTAGGGTTTTCCCTTTACTCATCATCTGTCTCTAAAAGAAGGCCATATTTGCATGATTCCAAACTCATCATAATCATTGTAATAAAGCTAGCAAGACAATATGGCAATGGAGTTTGGAGGAAATATTATTTTGGTGAAAAGGGGTCATCGGAATTAGCTGGGTCTGATGACAACTGGTCTGTAGTTCCGGTATCTTGGAAGGCTGAGACAGGAGAGACTGCAAGTTCAAGACCTTCATGGCCTTCATGGGTTACAAAGTAAATCCAAAGCCAATCTGGGCAACTTAAGGAGACCAGACTCAAAAGCATTCTAAAAAATGCTGGAAGTAAAGTTCAGTGGTAGATTGTTTGCCTGATAAGCACATGCAAAGCCAGGATTTCATTTCCATTATTAAAAAAAAGAGACAGAAAGAGAGAAAGAAAGAAACAAGGAAGGAAGGAAGGAAAGAAGGATGAAAAACAAAAACAACAATAAATAAAGCAGTTGTTGAGTCATGTGATCGGAGTTCTCTCTGAGTTAACTGCAGAGGAAATGCAAACAGCAGCGTGCTTTAGGGTGCTCACTGTGTAACTCTGTGCTACCTAGATTCAGGTTTCTGCTCATTGCGCTATGGGCTGGCTCTCATCATGCACTTCTCCAACTTCACCATGATAACGCAGCGTGTGAGTCTGAGCATTGCCATCATCGCCATGGTGAACAGCACCCAGCATCAGGACGCAGCTAACATATCCTTGGAGGGACCTTTGACCGACCCTCTCAGTAACCGGAGCAGAAGCATCAAGGACATTAGCATGCGGGTGAGTACGATGGAGAGAAAGTTCTTAGATGAGAGAAAATAGCAGTGATGAAAAGGAAGACCCTGAAAGGGAGGTTTCAGTCTTAGCTCTGCTGAGTGTGAAATTCAACTGTAAACTGCAAGAACTGAAATTAGTTTTGACGCCTTGCTTGATGTTATAATAGTAATAATCATTCTTTGAAATAATATTATAGACAAGTTGTAAGAAAATGTTAGCAATTTAAAAGTAGGACAAATAAGCTACTTGGGTATCTTCAGAGAAAAACTAGTTACTATCTAGGGGAACCCTTCTGTGTTAGCCAATTCTATTTGAGTCCCTGCAGCTTTCATCATTTTTAGCCATTTATAGCTCTTCAAATTCTATATGAAGATAGAAATGCTTATGATTCTAGTCCTGTGGAGAATCAGTCTCCCCTCTTCTCCAGTCAGCAGCTCCCCCACTGTGGCTGAATAAGGCAGTTTGTCATCTACTTAAATTCCATCCCAGCTTTCTGTCCAGCTTAGATATGTGTGGTTTTTTTTCTTCTTTTTTTTCACAAGCTGCCACATTTTTACCATTTTCCTCGTTAACCAATGAGTTAAATAATACCTCTATCACCCGTTCATCATGTCTATATAAGAGCCATATTTTTGCTCTATATAAGAGCCTATTTTTGCAAGCATCCTTTATCCCCTCAATTCCTACACATTCCTAATGTCATCCGTTTAATTCATGGCTTATGATTGCTTTGTATTTCACCTACCCATTCACACTACTGGGTTCGGGAACTCAGGGCACCTTCAAGTTAACTGACATGTGCTGGACATGCTGTGCTTCACCAAAGCCCGGTCCTCCTCCACAGAACACACCCATCCATAAATGGTCCAGAAAAGTCTGTGCTCTGAGCCAGCCCTGTCACTGTCAGTATGGGAGCAGTTTATATCCCAGATGCCATAAGCCTAATTTCCTTTCTTCCTTGTTGTCTTTACACAAATCGCAAGCATCCTTCAAAAGATGGCTCAAAATTGTTCCTTCTCTTGGACCTTCCCAAACTGTCTTCCCTTCCTCAGATTTTCTGTTCTATTTATGTTTATCCTCAAATGTTAATTCTAATATGAATCATACTCTGAATTATAATAATCCTTTTTCTTTCTTTCCTCCTTTCTTTCTTTCTTCCTTTCTTTCTTTTTTTTGAGACAGGGCCCCTCTATATAGCCCTGGTTGTTCTAGTACTTGTTACATAGACCAGGCTGGCCTCGAACTCACAAAAATCTGCCTTCCTCTGCCTCTCTAGTGCTGGGATTAAAGGCATGTTCCACCAACTTCTGACTGGTAAGAATTATCATAAGTGAATAAAGTATTTCTTGTTTTACATTCTTTGGTGATCTAATTTATAATATGATTTCAGATCTAGATATCCAGAGACTATGAAAATTAAGTATTGAACTATTTCAGAAGAATTTATTCATTCATAATGTATATCTTAGTAACTTGGCTCTTCCAGGCAGACCGTCCATAACTAAACTTGAGTTTTTTTCAATCAGGGGTTAATTTTGATTAAAAAAAATCAGCAAAATTGTATTCACTTTATTGAATGAGAGCCAATGGTATTCCGGTTTTAAAGGAAGTTCTTGAAAAAAAAAAGTCATCCTGCTGTGGTCGGTTACTGTTTCCATCCTCTCACCTATGTAACCGGTCATCTTTTTCTTAAAGATTATTTTATTTTTATTTTCTGTGTGTGGGCCTTTGTCAGTATGTATGTATGTCCTCCACCTATGTGCCTGGCATCCACAGAAGCCAAAAGAGCATCAGATCAACAGGAACTTAAATTACGGTTGTGAGCCACCACATGGGTTCTGGGAACTGAGTCTGAGTCTTCTGCAGGGGCAGAAGTACAGTTAATAATTAAGACATCTCTTCAGCTCAACTCCACAATTATGTATCTTTCTCTCTTTATTCTTATGCTTAAAACTTTCCTTTTCTAAAGGAAACAAATTGGGGATAGAGTTGATTATTTGTAAAACAAGCAAACAAAAATAATAAGTTAGGTAAAATTTTGAGAGAGGAAAAAACCTAAACCAAAGTAATTATTTTTATAATACAATCTCTTGAATACCAAGCAACTGTGAGCATGAAGTAGATTTTCAAGTTAGGGTCTATTAGCAAAGAGGGTCCTCATCACCCTTTTTGTTTTCTTTCCAGGCTGCTGTTTATCAGTGGAGCCCAGAGACTCAGGGCATCATCTTTAGCTCTATCAGCTATGGAATCATACTGACTCTAATACCAAGTGGATATTTAGCAGGGATATTTGGAGCAAAGCAGATACTTGGTGCTGGTTTGCTCATCTCATCCCTGCTCACACTGTTTACTCCACTGGCTGCTGACTTTGGGGTGATTTTGGTGATCATCATTCGCACAGTCCAGGGGATGGCCCAGGTATCCAGATGTTTTATCAGACTGAGTGGGATACAGATTCCCAACATCTGAAAAAAAAAGATGCCAAGATCTTAATGACTTTTCTTGCAGGGAATGGCATGGACTGGTCAGTTTACAATTTGGGCAAAGTGGGCTCCTCCACTTGAACGCAGCAAACTCACCAGCATCGCTGGCTCAGGTGAGCATGCATAACACACTAAAGAATTTAGATTTGGCCACATTGGTATTGAGGAGTCATTGAAGAATCATGGAGATGCATCACTACTATTTATTAACGCCAGTTACTACATTATAATGTTCTTGGGGGAGACTTCAGAGCAGCTTGTAGAACACATATGTGAAGAACAGAACTGGGATTCTATCAACACCTCCCTCATGTGTCCAGCACAAGCCATATCCTGCTCTCTATTCCCTCCTGTTTGCTTCTCCATCAGCATTGTCACTACTTCCTCTAGGTCAAACTTCCCACAGCTAATCTTCCTTCTCTTGCTGGATTTCTTCTCTTTGTATCAACACTGATTTATCTTTTGTACTGTTGAGGCAATTGTTTAGTCTTCCAATTGCTATTAATATAACTTTATCTGCTCCTATTGCACATTATAATTTTATTATCATATTTACATTCTACATCACTTTTCAAATTAAAGACATACATAGAGGATAGGATATGATGGGAGAGAATAGAATAGAATAGAATAGAATAGATTGGACTGCATACATATTGCACAGGTGACTATTAGCTAATGAAACCTTTCTGAGGTTTGTATGTGTGATTATATGTTCAAGTGTTTATGTACACTAGGTATATGTAATATTGCTATGTAAAATGCATTTCCTACTGTGAAATGCATAGTTTGTAAATACAAGCTGTAATTGGTGTTCAGTTTTGTTTATTTGGTTGTTATTTATTTGAGACAAGTTTTAGTGGATAGCCATAGATGGCCTGGTACTCTAAATGAAGCCCAGAGTGGCCTCAAATTCATGTCACTCCTCTGTCCTGAGACTCCTGATTCCTGGAGTTACAGGTATGTGCCACCATGCCTGGCTGTTGCTGTCAGCATTGATCCTAGGTTCCAGTTGTAATCTAGTTGGAATACATTTATGAGAGTAAATTTTCCTCACGATTTTCTTACAGATTAGGCTAAAATCTCATTGAAGGTAGGGACTGTACCTTTTTAATTTTGGTAAGTTGTACTTGCAAAGAGTTTTTATGTCAAACTGAATAGTTAAGGAGCCACTGACGCAAACTATTGCTTATTACAATGCTCGTTATTTCAGGTGATGTTGGCAGAATCTTATGAACAGGAGTGAACCCTCACCCAGCAATTCCAAATCAGCTACCTCATTGTGAGGACAGTGTCCACGTTCTAGCCATTGCTATTTCCATAGCTGATTTTTCTTCGTCTTCTCTTTAGGGGCAGCATTTGGGTCCTTCATCATCCTCTGTGTGGGGGGATTAATCTCACAGGCATTGGGCTGGCCTTTTATCTTCTATATCTTTGGTGAGTCACTCTGTCTCTTAAATCATAATTTAACTTTAAATCATACTTCTATTTTTCAGTCATTGATTTTAAAACATACATTACTCGCACTCTCCCCATGTCCTTTGTTAGGTGGAAAATGATGAAGAATGTTGAGGATTGGTAGCTTTCTTAACATAGTTCATGTGTCTTAGTCTCACACCTTCCCAGTGGTTTGGACAATTCACATGCACAGGGCAGATGAGATCACTCTTCACATTCCAGCTTCTGAGAAATCAGTTAGAATGCCTATCCTGCCTTCTATACGCACCTCTCCAGTATCTCTACCACCACATATGAAGCACCTGGCCTTGGGACTCTGTGCAGTTAAGACATCAGAGCTGGTTGAGTTCGCCTTCAGTTTGGGAGGGATTTAAAGAACATTAGTCCCCAAAATCATTTAACATACAATATTTTGAAATGACAAAAATTCCAATAAGTAGACAACTTTCTGCAGTTTGTTCTTTTTGTTTTAGCCCTATGGTATTCTTCAGCATGTCCCTGGCATGAGGTACCTTTTCACAAGCGATGTCAATCCCATTTTGTTTCACATATGTTTACCAAGCATGGAAGACCTTCTCCTCCTGGGACTCCACAAGGGATTTATAGTTTGAATACAAATTGCAATCTCTTGCAAACATATTAGAAATAATTCTGTGCTACAATGCCTAACTTTATGGACAGTAGTTTCATGCATGCCTAACTACAGTTCCCTTCAGTTCTGACCATGCAAACCAAAACAAGACAATGGCATGTGCACTCAGAAATTGCTGTTAGGACCACATGAGTTTAAACACTGGATCCCCAAGACTCAGCTGTGCTGTGATTTATTCATGCCCACATTATCTCCAAGATTCTGGACAAAAAACAAGTCTCTATTTGAGAGTTGGCATCTAAAATGGTTCAGTTAATGAGCTCTGTAGGGTGGAAAAGATGATAGGGGAAATTCAGGTTTTTATGGTAGAATAATCCTAAATTGATATTTCAGACAAGACCCTATTCTTCCAAAATATAAATCTACCATAAAAGTAACTTTATTCCTACTTCCTAGGTAGCATTGGCTGTGTCTGCTGTGTCTTGTGGTTCACAGTGATTTACGATGACCCCGTGAATCACCCATGCATAAGTGTGAGGGAAAAGGAACATATCACATCCTCACTGGCTCAGCAGGTACACTATACCCTCTCTTTCCAACGCACAGGTCATGCAGAGCACTGTTCGTAGGGAGATCTATCTTAACACCGATGTTGGTTGATATTTTTTTCAGTCTAGTTCTCCCAGAAGATCCATCCCCATCAAGGCGATGGTCAGATGCCTGCCACTGTGGGCCATTTTCATGGGGTTTTTCAGTCATTTCTGGCTGTGCACCATAATCTTAACATACCTACCTACGTACATCAGTACGGTGCTCCACGTTAACATCAGAGATGTGAGTACACTCCTCTACTGTGACCCTGACAATAATGACTGCCGTCCTATGCTGTCCATTATATTCCAGTGGATAGAATCATTTAACTTTCACAATGACGGTGGCAGAGGCAGTACCATGATTCCCATTCCACAGCCGTGGAATTGGACCCTCGGAGGTGAGATAATTTGCTTTGGGTTATGTGACTACCGCATGGCGGAGCTGCTGTGCACCTGGGTTCTTAATCACCATGGTCTTCTGCTACTCGCACTGGTTCAGAAGTTTCCCCCAGAAATTGACGTAGCTTTCCTTAGGAGTTGGCTGTCTTACCTAAGACAGCACTCTTTCAGTGGGACAAAGTTGCTAGTTTCCCTCAAACAACTTGGCGTGGTGAAGGTTAGGCGAAGATGGTCTGTGTGATAAATGCTGGCGCCTTGCACTGCTCTGTGATGTTCTGTGTACATTTCCTTCTTTCAGAGTGGGGTTCTGTCCTCCCTGCCTTTTATTGCTGCCTCAAGCTGTACAATTTTAGGAGGTCAGATGGCAGATTTCCTTCTATCCAGGAATCTTCTCAGCTTAATCACAGTTCGAAAACTCTTTTCATCCCTGGGTAAGGATAGGTGTGTGGATTCAGGTAACCACCCCCTTCTTTCATGGGATTTGAGAAGCTTCTTGACTGTGTCCTTATTGTCCAGGGCTCCTTCTTCCATCACTCTGTGCTGTGGCCCTGCCCTTTGTGACTTCTAGCTACATAGCAACTGTTGTTTTGCTGATACTCATTCCGGGAACCAGCAATTTCTGTGACTCGGGGTTCATCATCAACACTCTAGATGTTGCTCCAAGGTAAGGCCTTGTCTGTTGCCTTCATCAGATCAGACCTAAGTGCTGGTAGATCCCAGCCGACACTGCCTGCGTGCAAAGCCTGTCTGTTGCTGACATGCACTAAATCAAAGCGGAATGACAGATAACTAGAAATGTTGGTTCACAGCCATGGCCGTGTGTCTCATTCCTGGCTAGATAAAAAGTTTTTCAAGTTTCCTGATAAGAGATTAGATTGTGTGTTTTGGGAAAAAGCCACAGACATCTGTTTTGGAAAATTTCAGGGTGTTTATCCTATCAGCCACCACACATGGACTACTCACCATGAACCAGACCTATGCTAACACATTCTCATAAATCAATGTATGTCATCATCGCAAATGCATTAGGTAGAGCCTATTATGCCCTTCTAACTCAGGGAGAGGAGACAAGGTATAGCCAAGGGTATACAATATATGTCTACGATCACACAAGGACAGAGCCAGGACCTGAGGCAGAGAGTGGCCTCAGTGTCCTTATCCTGTCTCTTATACAAACTGCCTCTGCACTGAGCAGTGTGATGGAAACACTCAGCTCCCACAGAAATCCTGTCTCTGGTTATTCTAACTATTGATTCAGTGGACAGGTAATTTCAAAGTTGATAAATAGACATCTCTTTGGATGTCTTTAGTAATAAAAACTGCACTAATCCAAGTGACCTAGCCGTTAAGAAATGTGTTTCATGAACATTCAAGTGCTGCAGGTGTCCCAGGTGGCTTCCACATAAAATTGTCTCCTCCACAGATACGCAAGCTTCCTCATGGGCATCTCCAGGGGATTTGGGCTTACTGCAGGAATCATCTCTTCCACCACCACCGGATTCCTCATCAGTCAGGTTGGGCATGTTATTGAACATCTGCAAGTGGCAGGTATTGTTTTAGGCGTTGAAAATACACACTGTGCTCTCAAAGATGGTAGGGTTGGCCGGGGGAAGCGAGCATGGATTTGAACACTCAGTTCATAAGGACCTCTAAGTCAGACAGACCCTGGCATGCCATGCTTCCCAGGGAAAGAAAAATGAAAGCTGAATTTTTCAAAAGGGATAGGCATCCACTTTGTGAAAAACAAGCTGTTTGAGTGCAAATGACAGTTTTTCTATGACTTCAGCCGAGAGAGGTTCTCACAATGGTGTCGAGAATTAGTGAGCGGTGGAGACAAAAGGAAGGAAGAGGGAGAGCGTGAGGAGCCCAATCGGATTAATTATAAGCATTCTCTCTCTCTCTCTCTCTCTCTCTCTCTCTCTCTCTCTCTCTCTCTCTCTCTTTCCGAGACAGGGTTTCTCTGTAGTTTTCGAGCCTGTCCTGATTTTGTAGATCAGGCTGGCCTCGAACTCAAGGAGATCCGCCTGCCTCTGCCTCCCGAGTGCTGGGATTAAAGGCTTGTGCCACCTCCGCCTAGCTTATAAACGGTTTTCAACCTCATAAAAGGGAAAACCAAGCATCCCAGGGTCAGTTTAACGACATTAAACTGTAGAGAGAAGAGAATAGCTGTGAGAATTCAGGGAGCACGGGGTGGGAGGTTTGCTCCAAGCTTGCAGGTTGGACTAGTGAGCAAGAGGGACGGCAGAAACAGAAGACTCTGAAGAGGATGGAAGAGTGTCAACCTGAGAAGCAAGTTTTTGTTTTGTTTTTAGTTCAGCTAGATGACCTAGATTCCAGGCTAATTTCTGAGAAAATTTATAAGAGTCCACTATTATGATAATGCCACCAATGAACTATGATTGGCCTGGTAGGAGGGCTTCTCAAGTAGGTCAAGTGTAGCTCATACTGCATTAAAAGTTCCTCATTGGGAGCTGAGCTGGCGGGACTCAACAGCCAAAAAAACTAAACAAACAAGAAGGGCAGATCTTAATGATGCATTTCAGTCATAACTGGGAAGCTTCAATTTCATAATTGTTGAAATTCAGATTTCTAGAAAAATATCAATATTGTTTCATTTGTTTTTGTTTGAAGAAATAGCTACCACAAAATAAGACCCAATGTGCTTTTTTGGGTCATTTGGTTCACAACAGTTTCATGACCCCTGTTGGCTATATTTGCCCCCTAATTTTTTTGTGATTAGTATTGGAATATGCAAAGGAGAGGATTTGTATAATTGGTAGTGAATGAATTTATAACATTAATAATTATTGTGTATTTCTGTGTTCAGGATTCTGAATCAGGATGGAGGAATGTGTTTTTCCTGTCTGCTGCTGTCAACATGTTTGGTCTGATCTTTTACCTTATATTTGGACAAGCAGAAATCCAGAACTGGGCCAAAGAAAAGATTCTCACCCGCCTTTGAGGATGTAGGATTGGAGACCCAAATGAAGTACTGACCCTTAACTTCTTAATATATTTTGCTTATCACCATTCTTTCTTCGTACTCATGACCATAGATACAGTGCTTCTCTAGTCTGGTTAGGTGATAGCTTTTCCAAAAGAACTTCAAAATCATATGCCCAGGCTGCATTATTCAGAGTGAGTTAGTCAGGGGTGGAACCCAGGTGCCACTACATTTTAGACTCCCCAGGATTTTTCCCAACATGCAGCTGTGGTTGTAAGTTGGTAGACGAATTTTCAGGCAATTCTAGTCACCTTTGAATTTTCTTCTTTGGAGCATACTAGAGGTATAAAAATTGACCTGAAATAATCTGATAAATATCTTCATGGGACTGTTATGAACACAGAAAAGATCTTCTAGGAAATGTATCTGTGAGCTATAAAACTCAGCACAGAACAGAATTTAAATCTATAATCACAGAATTAACTCTGTCCTTTTTATAATAATCCACAAAACATGGGTGTTTATGTAGCTAATTGCTGTTAAAACAAACATGCTAAGATTAAACAGGGTGTGTCAAAATTATCTAGAATAGAATTAATTCTACAGGTGGAACAATATTTATGAATCCTAGCTAATTCCTTGGAGGTTATCATCAGAAAACAATAAGAAAAAGAGTCAATGAATGAAGCTAAAATTGAATACAGGAAGAGAACTAATAAAATTGGAAGGCTTATCACATGAGAAGAACAGATGGACACCCCAAAACACTGAGAGAGTTTAGTCACACAGTAAAAATAGGAGGAGGAGACAGAAACACCTTAAAGTTGATGGGTAACTTCCACCGAGGAAGAAATTATGAAAAGTAAAGTGATCTGGAGAGAGGCATGGGAAGAAATTGCAACAATAGAAGTTTATCCTGAGGGTAGAGAGAGTTCATGTGACCTCCATAATCTCCCAAATAATCATCTTCAACTGCAGTGGTACTTGACTTTGTATCTTACTTTGTAAAATATACTCTCTGAGGTCCCTCCATACGGATATCTCATTCTATTTTTGCCTTAATTTCCATTGAAAAAAATAGTATCTTTAAAATCATGTTCAGAATTCCAAAACAACCACAGGAATAGAACCTTAGATGAATTCATCAGGGGAAGAGAATCTTCTTATTAGGCCAGGGTTAGAACCAAGAGGAAACCTTAAGCAGATGTTGTACGGATACCAGCTGGTGTCTGGTCCTGCAGCTGATGCTGAGATGGTAGCACATTGGTTCTGCCTTCCAAATATTTATCACACACAGAGAAGGAATCTGTAGGAGACTAGAAGAAGCACAGAAAGAGAGATGATATAATGAATTGGCACATTATGTATGGGAGAGAGAGCTCAGGAAGGAAAGGATAAATGAAAGAAGACAGGGAAGGGAAAGACAGAGTTAGAGAAAGACTCCAATAGAAAAAATGGACACATGACAGGGATTCAAAGAAGAAAATTCTGTCCTAAATGTCCTACTAAAAACTAAAAAAGGGAAAAAAATCCTCCTATTCCAGTTTCCACCCCACCACTCAGTTCATTTATAACTGTATTTTCTATTTCTTCTTCCTCAGGAAACCCTTCCCTCTGAATCCTGTACTCAAACCCAACTTCGTGGTTATAGGTGTGTGTGTGTGTGCTGTGTGTATTATACATATATATGCAATCTGAGGATTAAATGGAGAAGGGAAAGGAAGAGGTGAATAAGAGAGGAGATACGGGGGAAGTACAACTAAAACTAAGGGCTATTTGAGGAGTCATATGTCATATGGAAGCCTTTACTATAATAGAAGCTTCTTAAAATAAATACATGGAATAAAGAACTCTAAATGGAATCACCAAGTAACAGGGGAGAGAAAGCTCTAATCAGATATCCTTCGCCACCAAATAAAACCTCCAGTACCAGGATTAGCATTGTAATGGAGTTGTGGGCCAACTCCCAAACAACCCAGGCTATTACCATGGCTATTGGTTGCTCTCCACAAACTGATGGTTAGGTCCTGTTGCTCAAGACAACATCCACATGATTCACTGAATACAAAAAAATTGTTGAACTGGTTCCTATCTAGAGCCTTCACCCCAACTGACTAGTTCATGGTACAAGAAGGCACTCTTGATGCTACCAGAGGAGAACAGTAAACAACCCAGCTAAAAATCTTTGATCTACAGTAGTGATGCCTGAATTAGGTATGCTGGGGAATAGTGGCACAGAAGTTGTGGGAGTAACCAACTCTCTGATTGGATTTAAGGTAATCCACTCCATGAGATGGAGCCCATGCCTGAGAATGTTCAGGTGACCAAGAACCTGAGACTAGATAGGTCATGGACCTAGGGGAAAGTCAAACACTACTGTTTAACTAAAGGAATGAGGCAATAAAATGACACCATGCGATATTCTGCTGTAGATTCTCATAGATCAGAGTCTTACTGAGCCCTCACCAGAGAAGCTTCCTCCTGCAATAGATGGGAACAAATACAGAGACCCACAACCGGACAAGCTTCCAAAAGTGAGAGACCCGGGAACACTCCGTCTAAATGGGATATCTCATTCAAATCCCTCCCCTCAGGGCCCAGGAACTTGAAAAGAAGGTAGAAAAAGTATAAGACCCAGTGTGGGTGGAAGATACCAAGGAGTCAAGGCCTTCTAGACCCAACAGGGGTGATGCGCATATGAGCTTACAGTGATTGTGGAAGCATCTACAGGGCCTGCACATAGACAGTGTATCCCTCTGAGACAGATGGGGTACCAGTACGGAGGAAGGGAGTGGACACAAGCCCGCATCCCTATCCCAGAAGCTTTCTCCAGTAGACAGCCATTCACAAGGGAAACATTTGCTTTCTCTAATGACGTCTCACTGGGTATACAAATCATACTTGAGGTCAAGGCCTCATGCCCTGCCATAGTTGGCCAACACAAAAGCAACCCAATAATATTCTCTAAGGATTTTTTTTTCTTCCATCCAAGTACTAACCAGGCCCAACCCTGCTTAGCTTCTGAGATCAGACGAGATCGGGAACGTTCAGGGTGGTATGGCTGTAGACGAGGATTTTCATAATGGTTTGTCCATGCTTTTATTTATATTTTTTAACCTTACAGGTCTTTTGCTTGTCCATTATGGTTTCCAGTTTTCACAGGAATTCCGTGTGTGTGAATGTGTATTTCTGCATCTGTGTGCGTTCCTTGTGCTTTTCTCTGACCTTTTTTTCCTTTTCTATTTGTATGTTTGTTTTGTCCTATTCTGATTAGTTTGTTTTGGTTTTTTGTTTGATTGTTTTCTAATAAGAGAAAAAAGGTGTGGATTTTGGTGGGTGGAGAGGTAGGCAGGACCTGGAAGGAGCTGGGGGAGGGGAACCATGGTCTAAATGTATTATATGAAGAAAATTATTTTCAACTAAAAAAGAGAGAAAAGCAAGTAAGTTTGACTTCATTAGTCACTAAAAAGTAAAAATCAAACAACAAAAAACTATCACTAGACTGCAAAGAATGAATAGGCTGAAAGACTGAGAGAAGAGCATGTGTTGTTCGGTGTGGAACGGATGAACTCTGACATGGTATCAATGTGAATTTAAATTAAACCTTAAGACACAGAAATTTCAGTCAGAAAAGCACACATATGTAAAAACATGTACATTTGTAGGAAGCAGGAAGCAATTCGACTGTCCAGTCAACAAAGATTAAGTAGTAAGTCATGATCTTACTGCAGTAGTGAGAACTGATACATCCCAGCACACAGCACCATGGTGGAACTCAGAAACCCAATGCTGAATGAAGAAACATAAAAGACAGAACTGCATTATAGTGAAGGTTTACGATATAAACCTTCCTAAAGCAGGCGAAACTAACATTCTGTTCAAAATCAATTTATTTTTATTTCTCGGTTTGGTTTGCTAAGAGCTTCCTCTGGACTTGGATCCCTGTATTGATGTATAGAACGAAGCCTGCTGCACACCGCCTGTGCTTTTGTGTCTTTAGCGTGCCTAGATATGAGACAAAAAGGAGGGCCCTTCCTTATTTCCAGCACTCTGGCAAGATTTTTAAGAATGAAGTTTGGGTAATTGTTGTTGCTATATGAACTCTTGAAGCAGAAGCATTGATTCATAAAATCAGTAGGCTGGAAGGATTTCAGGAGACGATATTTTGAAAACACTTCCAATTCCTTTTTTTTTTTTTGATCCATTGTTGTGTGTGACTGTGGGAGGGTGGCAATAAAGTTTTAGAAAGTCTAAGAATTACTTAGTTTAATTTATTGGAAGAAATAAGAAAGGGGAAGCTTACAAAGTCTTATCTTAGATCACTTTGCTCCATTGCTATTATAATTGTGTTGAACCTGTAGTTTTTATGCTCCTCTTTCTGAGCTCAATAGACTCAGGAGAGAATTTAACTGATGAAAATTAGTTTAAATGTTCACTCCTTGGCTTTAAGAGAGAGGGTGGATGGACTCTGAGCTTCTAGAGAGAAGTAAGTTCTTCATGATTGTTACACCACATAGAGTAAGCAAGAAGGCATTTCCCAAAATGAAGTTGCAATGCTGACAACTTCATTGGGGTAAGAAATAAGTTTATATAAAACCTGTTTATTTTTGTTTTTAATGATTGAGGACTAAAACTAATTCTTCCTAACCAGACATTTAAGTAAATAAAGTAAGGGTAATTTCTTTGTACACACCTTCTTGTTTCTCTGAGTGCTACTACAGTTATCAGGATCTGACGTCTGGCATCACATGATGTCAGGTAATACAGTGGAATATTTCTTTTAAGTGACTCAAGTGTGAGGAGAGAGATCAGAACCCATCAGTGTTCCCCTGGGGAATGGCCGTCCTCAGTCTGTGCTGAAACCACTTTCACAGCGGCCATACCTTGCTGTTTCTGTGGGGAAGGGAAGATTAAGATACATAGTCTCCCTCTGTAGCCCAAACTATTGAACTCATTCTTGCTCCTCTCTCTTCTCCTGGTCCTCACTCTCCTGAGTGCCAGGAGGGCAGGATATGTTCACAGGTCTGGCCGCTCAGTTGCTTTTCGGAAACCAGGGAAAGTGGAGGTCACAGGACAACTCAGTTGAGGCTTCTTGGGGACCACCAGCTGCTTTTGGTTTTGTTTTGAGACAGAATTTCTCATTGCACAAGCAGTCACAAAGTAGAACAGCCAGAGATCTGAAAGTTCCTGCTTCCCTAGCACAGGACCTATGGGCACATGTCACCATGCTCAGAAGCTTTTCTATGGCTTCTAGAGAATCTAAGTCTCAACACTTGCCCAGCTATGACTTTACCTTCTCTCCAGCTGCCTTGCTTCTTTTGATGTGTGACTCCAGCTCCAGAAAGCACCATCCAGTCTTTTTTTTTTTTTTTTTTTTTTTTTGAGACAAGGTTTCTCTGTAGCTTTGGAGCCTATCCTGGAACTAGGTCTTGTAAAGTAGGCTGTCCTCAAACTCACAGAGATCCACCGACCTCTGTCTCCTGAGTGCTAGGATTAAAGGCGTGCTCCACCACCGCCTGGCTAGCACCATCCAGTCTTAACCGTGAATTTTCTTCAGTGGTCCAGCTCTATGGACACACATAACTGTACCACCTAGGGCACTATCAAAAAACAAAACAAAATATATTGTGAATGTAAGGAGAAAGACACAGAGGAGCAGAAGAAAGGTTGAATGCCACAAAGATGGGTGTACGGCATCATCACCTATAACTCCACTGTCACTCTGGCATGTGAAAATTCTTATTCGTGAATGACTGTTTAGACAATGCAGAGCTGAGCACATGGAATTTGCGTATCAGTGAATCTTTGGCCTCACACTCAGAGAAATGAATTAAAACATGTCCAAGAGTCTCAGGATGCTGACAGAATTTTTCTAATAACTCTGGTACAATGAAACCAAGAAACTTTTTCCTCTTGAGCAGATATGATCCTTATTCACATATTTCCCTGAAGTTGTTACCAAGCTTTGCACTGCTTCCTTTTGGTCACAACTGCCGTGCTCCATTGTGTATGCATGGTGCACAAAATAGAGCATATGGTCAACTCCTGCTTCTCCTGCTGGTTGCTCCATTTCTAGAATTAAGAAAATACCAGCTGATCTGTCCCAATGTTTCAGTAAACACAGAAAGGGCATTTGGAAAGGGGTGTTCTTAGTTACATTGTCTCTGTACCTGGATCCACTAAGCCTTGTTCTTTGGTTTCCAGGTGACCACTGCTGGGAGGGAGCCCCACACCTTTAGAAAGCCCTATGGATTTGGCTGGCTTCTTTACTGTTGAATGCTCCACGATGGACTTTCTCCACTACCACCTGGTTTGTTTTCTCTTCGGGACTTGGCACTGATTCTGACATGATTGCTAACTCAGCAATCCATGGTCATTGCCCTGTTGCCTCATGGGTAGGATGTCATTGTACCTGCTATTCTCCCACCTCCTTTAGACTTGGATATCAACATTCTTCCAGTCCTTGTGACTTTCTCCCTTCATGTCTTGTTGATGCCCCTCTAACTCCTATATGTGGATTTGTTTTCAACTTGCGCTTTTCCATACGTCCAGAAGAATCTGCAATCCTGAGTGCTTTGTGAGTTTTGAACCAGAGGACCTTTCCCTCTAACCATAATGTTCAGCCCCCATCACCAAGCCATCACTCTATCATGCATACTTTCTGTCATTCTTGTTTTTCTACCTGGAAAATTGTTAAGAAAACATTTGGTCTCTGATTTGAGATTTCCCTCTGTATGCTGTGAATATGCTTTATTACCATTAGCTAAATAAAGAAGCTGATTTTGGCCTATGGCAGGGCAGAACAAAGCCAGGCATAAAATCCAAACAGAAATATATAGATAGATAGATAGATAGATAGATAGATAGATAGATAGATAGATAGATAGATAGATAGAGGAATCAGAGAGATACCATGTAGCTGCCGAAGGAGAGAGACAACAGAATCTTACTGGTAGGCCACAGCCATGTGGTGATACATAGATTAATAGAAATGGGGTAATTTAAGATGTAAGAGCTATCTAGGAATGCTCCTAAGCTATTGGTCAAACAGTGTTATAATTAATATAGTTTCTGTGTGATTATTTGGGTCTGGGCAGCTGGGAAACAAATGAGTTGTCTCCTTTTACAAAATGGCACCCACCATCTGCATCATGGAACCACATAAGACCTAAAAAAAAAAGCTTTAGAAAAAAAGAGGGCTTTTAGACCCACAAAAATGGGAGTCAAATGAAGCTTTTTGGTAGCCAAATATTTTTAGATATGCTCTGTTTGCTGTCAGTGAGTAGAAGCACAGCTACTTTAAGACAAGACTTCCTAATTCAGCATGAGCAATAAAAACTGCATGGCTTCTTTGGGAGACAGCTTCCTAGTTCATGCTGGTGCAGTTATGAAGTACTTAAATGGGGTCTGTGAGCAGCATGTGACATAGATCTGCTGGATCCCTAGAGCATGACTCACAGAGGTGGTAAACATGCCTCTGCCATGTTGGACTGGGTGAGCAAACAGGTAAGGTCATGGAGTTGGTCCTAGCCATGTCTGTTTAGCATAAAAAAAAAGGAACTCCTGATCAGAAAATGATTACAGATACACAATAAAGACAGATTCAGACAAAAAAAAAAAAAGACCTCTAAGTGGGTCACAATATTGGATGTACATGGGCTTAAGGTTGATTTTGTTATACCATGTGTATATATTTCTGTTCTTGTTTAAGGTATTATGTTTATACAGTTCGTTTAAAAATGTAATGTATAATTAAAAATTATGGATTAATAGATAATCATCTATAATAATCAAGCTTATAGTCATGCTAGTTAGGTTTTATAGATGTACAGAGATATATTTCAGATCAATAGGTATTCTCCAAATCTTTTGAAGACTTACTGAATATGTCATTTAAAATATTTTAAGAACTTAGACTTTTCTTGACGTGAGATGTCTGCTTCTGGCAGCACCAATTACTTCAAAGAGGTTGATAAGCATTGAAGACACTTGCTATGGAATTTCCCTTAAATGTAACAAGGTTAGCCATTTGGGCAAGAAACTGCTCTTGCCTGGACTAATTGATTGTATGCTGAATAAACTGGACATGCAGGACAGACAAAAAAGTGATTGTTGAACTTTTCAAAATATGGGATGGTCCTTCGGGGCTCCTGCTTCATGAAAGAGTCTACCAGAAATTCTGCAGGACACAGAAAAAAGTGACTGACAAACTGCCAATATGGGCAAAACAGTCTTTCAAATTTCCTCCTTCATAGAAAATCTGCTGGATACTGTGGGTCTATAGGCTGAAGATGCATGCTCCAATGTTACAGAAGAACTTTGGGTGATTGTCCAGGCAGCAAGATGCCTCTGTCAATTCTAGAGTTCTGAAAGTTGTCAGGGATCAGCCTCAACAAAAATAGCACTTGACAGCGTAGGGACATGGGGGATCAGAAAAATAAGTAAAGAGTACAAAGACACGAAAATAGTAAAACAGAAACCATAGAATAGTACCGAGAGGGAGTTCCAGTGAGTACTGAAAAATGCCTACATTTAATTTCCAATTGCTTAAAATACCTCTGACCCCAAAATGTAGGAGTAAGATTTAAAAAAAAAAAAACCTGCATTCATGTGATATAAAGAAACGAAAAGACCAGTTGAAGGTTCGGGCTACAATCATAGTTAAGCATTTTGCTGCTAGAATAAAACAAGTCACACTCATACACTAGACCAAAACATTTTGTAGGCAAACCACTCCCTGGGTGGAATCCAATGTTAATCTCCTTAAGGGAACTGGGACTTAGTTGGATTCTTAGAATTTGCTTGGAGTAGAAATATATATACTTCTCTATACCTGAAATACAAGGTCTGGATATTAGCCACACCTGTTGACAATAACCTTAAGAGAGCAGAACTCTGATCTAAATCTAGGTGGGACATTTTTTTGAGGCAGAAACACAATAACCTTGAAGGAATAGCGGTAACTATTCTGACCTTTGGTCGAGGTGGAAAGAGGCTCACATGTTTGGGCCTCCACAGAAAGTTGTTTACAATGCACTTCCTGTTTACTTAGGTAGCATATCCTTCTGGAGTCTTTGATGGAGCTGAAGACTAGATGGTTATAATTATAGTGTTCCTTAGTTGTGATAAAAAATAAAGTAGATATAAAATTTTAGACTCACAAAGATAGGATAAATGATAGAGTAGTATTAATTTGTCAAATGTAAATGGACTAAATGTTGTAACTATAATTCTTTCTTGATAACTGCTTTGCTATATGTAATTTTACCATCTTAAAGTTAAAACCTTTCTTTTTATTTAGACAGAAAAGGGGAGATGGTGTGGGATTCCCCTTTGTATGCTGTGAATATGTTTTATTACCATTGGTTAATAAAGAAGCTGCTTCAGCTTCAGAGCAGAATAAAGCCAGGCAGGAAATCTGAACAGAGAAATACATAGAGAGTAGGCAGAGTCAGAGAGACACCATGTAGCTGCCAAAGGAGAAAGACAGATGCCAGAACCTTACCAATAGACCACAGCCTCATGGTGATACATAGATTAATAGAAATGGGTTGATTTAAGATGTAAGAGTTAGCTAGGAATTCACCTAAGGTACTGGCCCAACAGTGCTATAATTAATATAGTTTCTGTGTGAGTATATGGGTCTGGGCAGCTGGGAAACAAACGAGCAGTCTCTGCTTACAGGTCCTGTTGTAAATCCTTTGAAATGTTCCCAGAGAGAATCACTCACCCAGTACTATATTTTCACTTTTTATCTTAAATCCCTGTGCCTTTCTTTGTTCTGCCTGAATATAATCTCTCTGAAAGTAGTAGAATAGGAGGAAATAACCAAAATGAGCATACCAATAGAAATAAAAGTAGTGTTGCATAAGAGTGGATAGAGGCTAGGTAACTGCAGTGGCTGTTAGCAAACAAACAACAGGCCAGTGAAGTGGATCAGTGGGCAAAGCCTTTGCAACCCAAGCTTGATGATCTGAGTTCCATCCCCAGGACCCATGTAAAGGTGGAAGAACAATACTGACTACGCAAAATTGCTCTCTGACCTGCACATGCAAGCTGTGGCATGTACATGCCATACCCATATTACACACTAATAATAAATAAAAATTGCAAAAATCTTAATACACGAGTTACATGGGAAACAGAGCTGAGCTGTAAACCTCAAGGGCAGTCAGTCCCTCCACTCTTCACTTCTTGTATCTGCACGTTCAGTGTAACAATACGAGACGACATGGGTGATGTTTACAGTCAGAGTCTTCTTGCATATTCTCTCTCTTCTCCCACTTCTGCAAGGCTTGATGCCTCCTAGACAGGCAGTGCTGCATCGTCTAGTGTCCAGCAAAAAGATGAGGTAGAAAGGAAGCAGCGACTGACCCTTGGTCCTAGTCCTTGAAGTAGATTCTTGTGAGCCCCTGATTTTTGGTGGTTGCTTTTCTCATTGTTATATAATCTATCCTGAGGGGTATGAACAACATGAAAAGTCCTACCCTAAGGCAGACGTGTGTGTATACAAACATAGATGTGTCATATCAGGACCATTCAGTACACAGAGCAACTTGGAAAGAGAAAATAAACTTTATCAGCATCGTTTCTTTTGCTCATACAAAAATAACAAGTTTCTTATGACATCTTCATTTGTGTATATCGTTATACTTGTCCTTACGTGTGTCTTCATTTTAGGGAAGTGATTGGGATAAATATGTTGGGGCTGTGCCTCTTTCTTGCTCTTTTCTTTATGAAAGTCTCGCTTTGTAACCCAGGCTGGCCTTTACTCATCAGAATCATGAGATTGCAGGCATGTGCTACCATGTTCAATTTCAAATTCAGCTTTGTATTTTACATGTAGTTCTTTGGACTATTTTGAGCTCATTTTTGTATGTGTGATACCAAAGTTCAAAACCAAGGCCTCTGCTTGCTAAGCAAGTGTTCTGGCACTAAGCCATGTCACCAGCTCTGCTAGTGTGTGCTTCCATTGTTACTGGTTATACTTCAACAACAACAACAACAAGACTATATGAAACCAGTAATATCTGGCGGGTTTTGGAATCTTTATACTTGATGTTTGAAAGACGGCACCTCCTCCCTATTTAGAAAGGATTAAACAAAAAAAAACTAAAATTCATTTTCATGACAAGAACCAAAGCCAGTGAGGGAACTTGCACAATTCATTATTTAAAGCTCTGACTTAAGTGCCCAGTAAATACTTTGGATTCAAGAAGACAACTCAGAAAGCAAAGAGTAGAGGACATTCCCACAGAATCTGGGTAGATTCAAGCAGTGCAAAACTCAGAGGATGGGTTGGAGTGAGAAGAAGAAATCTCCAGAAGAATTGAGAGGAGGAGGAAAGGCTAGCATGCAAGACGAGGGGCAGGTGAGCATGTGAAATCACTTGTAATTAAATAAGGGATACACCAAAAAGGAAAACAAAATTTTGAGAGTTTACTATTGATCAGCCTGAACTAAAAATGGCAGTGACTACTTAGAACTTAAAATGTCACCCTGGGGATGGCAGCCGGGCAGCTAGCTCAGTGAGTGAGGCATTTGCTGTGTATGTCTGGTATCTGCATCCAGAGATTTAGAACCCACATAAAAGCCAGGCACAGAGGCACACACATCTGTAATTCTAGCATATCTGCTGGAACATAGAAGATAGAGCCAAGAGAATCTCCAGGAGCTCCCTGGCTAGATAGCTGGGCATAAGCGGCAGTCAACATCAAGAGACCCTGTCTTTAACACGGTGGCAGGAAAGGAAAGAAGCCTATGTTGTCCTTTGGCTTCTACATGCATATCATGGCATGTAGGCACCTGCACACATGCACGTACACACATACACACACACACAATCAAATGTGGTCTTGGGACACACATCTTTTTGCCTGGATATGGACTATGAAATCAGCTCTGTTCTTAAGAACACACCTGTTTCCCAGTGTCTTCCCATGTGACCAAGGAACTAACAAAGGAGAGACTTGAATTAAAAAGGTGTAAAGGGCCACGGAACACAGTGAACTGTGGAACTGTGAGCAGGTTTACAACTGCAGACTGATCAAGGGCTGTTCCTTTGCTTCAGGAAAGAAACTTCTACAACATCTTCTGGCAGGGATTTCACAATCTCCAAAGACAAGTGACCATTCTGTCCCCCATTTTTGTAGTTACTTTGTTTCATTCCACTGTTTGACAGTGAGTCATAGGGTAGAGTAGAAGCGGGACAGATGTGGTTTATTGATTTTTGTCATACTGAGTAGCTCACTTCTGGAAAGGAAGATAATCTACTGTTAACAAATAAGCTCTGAAATCACAGCGATTTAAGAAAGCAAAAGTTTGTTTCTTCCTGCCATTTTTTTTTCCTGTTTAGAGAGTCTATGTAGATATGCATCCAGGCACTAAAGTGACTTTAAAGGACATAATCCAGTAACCCAAAGAGAAAAATGGATACCTTAACACTGAAAGCCATTCTACAATAACACCTTAAGAACTGCCTGGAAGTCACCTCTGCTCCTCGATTTCCTTGTCTGTCACATTAGCTGTAGATGTTAGAAGACATAACCGATAAGTTAATTTATGGACAGCAGTGTAAATTGGACCTTTGCTATTTTGAATGATACAATGTTATGTTGATTTCTCTCCTTGCCGTTAAAATGCATTGTAAGCATCCTTTCCCATATTCCAGTGTACATTTGTTCAAGTGATACTTCAAGGGAAAATTAAAGGTTTGAACTTCTACCAAATGGCTGTTCATTGAAAATGATAAAAAAAAAAACTTGCATATACATCAAGAATGTTTTTGTTTCACTGCTTGTTTGCCTACATTTTTAAAAAAGTTTATTTATGTATTTGTGTGTTGTCTATGGGTACGTGTGCTCGCACATGCACACAACTACACACGTGAGCATGCACTTATGTCCATATAAGTGCCCAGAGAAGTCAGAAGAGGGTATTCTATTTCCTGGAGTTGGAGTTACAGGTATCTGTGAGCCATCAACACTGGGGGATGGGAGCCAAACCACAGTTCTCTATAAGAGCAGCAAGCTAAACCTCTGAGCCAACTGCCCAGCCCTGTTGCCAACGCTATTATCATTGTTATAAAGCTTTGAAATGTTTGAAATCATAATGGTTGAAAGAAGCTTGCAGTTTTCTCTTTCTATACATTAAGTGAAATATATTTCTGTGTGGCAAATTTTCTGAGTCTTGAAGTGTGTGTGTATGTGTTTGTTTCACTCTCACCTGTGAAGTCACTTCATAGTGCAGAGAATTCTAGATTGCAAAGTGTTTTGCATTATCGTGTTTGGGGTATTTTTCTATGGTTCTGACATTTTTTGTTACTGAAGGTGAGAGTCACATAGGTAATTCATGGTACACATTAAAAGAGAAAAGAACCACATGCATCTTAGCAATTTCTAAATGCGTACGTAGTGACAATTAATTATGAATAAATAAAAGTTATTTATTTAGCCAGGCGGTGGTGGTACACAGGCCTTTAATCCCAGCACTCGGGAGGCAGAGGCAGGTGGATCTCTGTGAGTTCGAGGCCAGCCTGGTCTACAAGAGCTAGTTCCAGTACAGGCTCCAAAGCTACAGAGAAACCCTGTCTTGAAAAACCAAAAAAAAAAAAAAAAAATTATTTATTTGATTAGAATTCATTGGTAACATGAAAGCAATATATTTGAAATAGAACCATTATACATGGAAAAATGAAACCTATAGTCATTATGAGTCTTTTAAAAATACCTTGACTATTAAATAATGTATTTTGATGTGACTTAACTAAGGAAAAGAACACAGAAAAATACCCACATTTGGGGGCTGGAGAGATGGCTCAGTGGTTAAGAGCACTGATTGCTCTTCCAGAAGACCCAGGTTCCTAACCCTAACAATAACCCTAACCCTAACCCAGCACCCACATGGCAGCTCACAACTGTCTGTAACTCCAGGGTCTAACACCCTCACACAAAATATACATGCAGGCAAAAAACTGTTACAGATAATAAATCATTTAAAAAAAGAAACCTTGCCTTGAAAAACCAAAAATCAAAATCAAAAAAGACAAAACTTGAAACTAATTAAAAAAAAATACCCACATGTAGGTAGAGGCTGCTCATTGGTTCCTGGCTGCCCAGACCCAAAATAATCACAACGAAACTATATTAATTAAAACACTGCTTGGCCAATCACTTAAGTGTATTGCTATTTAGCTCTTATATCTTAAATTAACCTGTTTCCATTATTTTATATTCTACCACGAGTCTTGTGGTTTACTGGTAAGGGTTCATCTGGAGGCTTTCTCCTTCATTAGCTACATGACATCTACTATATATATACTCTCGCTATATCTCTTACAGCCTGACTATATTCTGCCCTGTCATAGGCCCAAGCAGCTTCTTTATTCATTAACCAATAAAAGCAACACATATACAGAAGGACTTCCCACACTATTTCTCCTTTTCCATCCAAATAAAAAGGAAGGTTTTAACTTTAAAATAGTAAAATTACATATAACAAAACAGATATAAGGCAAGAATTGTAGTTACAATATTTAGTTCATTTACATTTGGAAAATTAAGGAAAAACTCTATCATCTAGCCATCTTTGTGAGTCTAAAGTTTTATATCTAATCTATCTTTTATAATTATAACTATCTTTCTTCAACTCCATCAAAAACTCTAGAAGGATATAATATTACCTAAGCAAACAGGAAGTGCATTGTAAGCAACTCCAAAACTCTAGAATTGACAGAGACATCTTACTGCCTGGACAGTCACCCCAAGTTCTTCTGTAACATTTGGGCATCCATCTTAAGCCTATAGACCTGCAATATCTGGCAGGATTTTCCATGAAGCAGGAAATTCGAAGATCTCTTATGCCTTGTACTGGCAAAATTTATCAGTTGCTTTCTTCTGTGTCCTGAAGAATGTCTGGCAGTTCTCTCATGTAACAGGAACCCTAAAGGATGGTCTCACCTTTAGGCAAGTCCAGCAGTCATTTCTCTGTGGGTTCTACATGTCTAGTTCATACACCATACTATCAGGCAATCCAGACAAGAACAGTTTCTTTCCCAAATGGCTAATATACTCCATAAGGAGCCTCTTTGGTACCCATCATCCTCTTGAAGTAGATTGGTGCTGCCAGGAGCAGATGAGTCTCATTGTCATGAAAAGTCTAAGTTCTTAAAACATTTTAAATGCCATATTCTGTAGGTTTTTGAAAGGTTTGAAGAATACCTATCCATCTGAAGGATGTCTCTGTACATCTATAAAACCTAAATAACATGATTACAAGCTTGACTATTGTAGGTGGCTATCTATTAACCTGTATTTCTTAATTATACATTACATTTTTAAATGAGCTGCATAAACGCAATACCTTAATCAAGAGCAGAAATATACATTAACAAAATTGACCTTAAATTTGTATCAACAAACCAATATCCATACCAATGTGAAGTATTCATCTCTATAGCAAACCCCCCTTTAAATGTAAACAAACATTTATAACAATCATTTATGGAATTTGGGCATTGTTCTCTAGACTACTTCCTGCTGATTGGATGTGCTGTTAATCAGATCTCTAATGGGGTATACTGTGTGGTAGGTCCATCTCAGCCAGCAGTACTGAAGCTGTCATGGATGTTGGACTATCTGGGCCATTGCTTCAGGGGGGTCTTGTTTGACCAAACCATATTAGCCTGGAAGGAATCCACAGGTTCTAATCTTCTACGGAAACAAAAGCAGAACCTCTTTTCCAAAGCAACGTATTCTTAAACCCAAATTTTGAAGTCAAGATACCTTTAAGATATATATGTTTGTTTAGCTTAGCAGCCCATACAATGAAATGTCTCTCTGTACTTAGCTCATTCATAGTCAAAAAATTCAAAGAAAACACAATAATATACATAATTCAGACTTTGTATTTTACATCTTTACGTGACTTATTTTTCTTTACTCCTTTAATCTTTTACTTTTTACTGTCTCTTTAAAGACTTTTACTTCATTTTATAACTGTCTACACTCTTTCTTCTCTCTCCCAAGCCCATATACATTTGTCTAACACTGTGATCCATTGAGAGGTCTTTTTCATCTGAATCTGTCTATATTATCTGATATATCTGCAATTATTTTTTTGACCAGGAGCACTTTTTTTCTTTTAGATGCTAAGCGGGTGAAGCTAGGACCAACTCTGAGGCCCTGTCTGTTGGCTCTTCCCAGTCCAATAAGCCTCTAAGAGTCATATACATTACCCCAACTCCAGGGTCACAGTGGGTCTATGTTATCATTAAGCAATTTGTAACACGCTGCTCACAGACCCCATTTAAGTGCTTGGCCTCCTGAAAGAGCCAGGGTTGTTTGTGCAGCTAGCACAAACCAGAAAGCCACACAAAACTCTGTGTGTGTGTGTGTTTTGCTGCTAATGCTAAATCAGGAAGTCCTGCTCACTGCCAGCAAACATCCCATCCAAAAAAAAAAAAAAATGCAGCTACCAAGAAGCTGTACTAAATTCTGTTTTTGTGTGTGTGTGTGTGTCTAGAATTCCATTTTAAGCTCTCTCAGGTTTTACGTGTATGTAGTCAGCTCTACATTGGGCATTAATTTGTAGGCAGAGGCTGCCTGTTAGTTCCCAGCTGCCCAGACCTGAAATAATCACAGAGAAACTATATTAATTACAACACTGCTTAGGCAATCACTTATTCATATTGATAACTAGCTCTTATATCTTAAATTAACCAATTTCCATTATTTTATATTATACCATGAGGCTCATGGTTTACAGGTAAGGTTCTGCATCTTTCTCCTTTGACAACTACATGGTATCTCCCTGACTCTGCCTACTCTCTCGTTTATCTCTTCCAGCCTGAATATATTCTGCCTTGTCATAGGCCCATGCAGTTTCTTTATCCGTTAACCAATAAAAACAACACATATATAGAAGGACTATATGATTTATGTATCAGATTGGCTCTGTCACAGCGCCCAAGCAACTGCCCAGGTCTGCACATGAGCAAACTGCATCTACTTTGCACTCCCAACAGCAGGATGCCCTGTGGTCCACCCTGGAGCAGAAGGGGCAGGCTTGTGAGAGGCTTTCCAAGCTCATGTACCATCAGTCTGACATGTAGACAAAAGGGGTCTGTACTGTGGAAGCTTTTACGGAGAAATGTGTTCCCACCACCCGCAGTTTCAGGGAAAGAGATGGCTTTCTTACTTCACTCTGGTTAGGTTGCCTTCTCAGTTACTCATGAATCTACTCACGCCTTTTATCATAGGAAGTCTCAGTTCTTCCTAAGATACAAACCAAACAGGGATGTAACATCCAATTGATCTTTTTTTTCTAAAGATTAGAGTCTCTGCAGTACCAATTCCACCTTCCTTTTTAGTAAGCCGACACTTTATTTTTTTAATATTTGTTTATTTATTATGTATACAATATTCTGTCTGTGTGTATGTCTGCAGGCCAGAAGAGGGCACCAGACCTCATTACAGATGGTTGTGAGCCACCATGTGGTTGCCAGGAATTGAACTCAGGACCTTTGTAAGAGCAGGCAATGCTCTTAACCACTGAGCCATCTCTCCAGCCCCATCCAATTGATCTTGATTTGATTTGTTTTCTATAAAAGCAGTGAAATATGCTGTGAGCTGAATGTTTGTATTCTCCTTACACATCCACACTACAATCTGAGACCCCAAAACATCTGGGCTATGGTTCTAATCCTGCAAATACATAGTACAGTCTTAAACTCAAAGCATCTATGCCACCATCCTAGTCCCCACATTTTCATGCAGTAGTCCTAACCCCCAAACAACCAAGGTACAGTCCAAATCCTTAAGACATCCACGGTATATTCCTAACCCAGAAGACATCCCTGTAAGGATCCTAATCCCCAAATATTCGTGCTATGGTTCTAATCCCCTACAACATCAACGCTATAGTCCAAATCCCCCAAAATGATAGTATCAGGCACCTGACCTTAGGGAGAAATTTGAGCCATGAAAGCAAAACCTGTGAGCACGTAAATGATGGGCTTATCAAGACACAGGTGGTCTGGCAATGTGGCCTAGTTGGCGAAGGGCCTGTCTAGTGTGCTCAGTCTCTCCAAGTTTGAGTCTCAGGACCGCATAACCCAGGTGGGTGCCACAGGCCTGTAGTCCCAGCACCTGGCAGGTAGAGGGAGGAGGTTCAGGACTCTAAAAGTCACCCCCGGCTTCCTGAAGAGTTGAAAAACACAAGACCCTGAGACAACAAAGAAAAGAATCAATTGGAAGATTTGCATCCAATAAAGTGCAAGCAGAAAGGCTCATTAATTAGGACTCGAATTTTAAACTGAGGTGGGAGCCAGACACAGTGGTCCAAGTTTATAAATTCTGATGGTGGAGAGCAGAAAGATCTCAGATTCAAGGTCAGCCTGAGCTTCATCTAAGAAGGTACCTTTCGAAAAAAGAAAAGAAGAGAAAAGAAAGAAAAGAAAAGAAATATCTTTAGTATGTGATATTTGAATCCTGAAGAATGGGACTCTTTGACTCAGAGTGTATACGTGACTGCATAGTTAGCACCGTAGATCCTTGTATTCAAATGGAGTCTCAAAAACTAATGCTAACATCTCACTTAAACAGACAGAAAAGGCAAGGTGTTGGACAGTGTTTTGTTTGTTTGGTTTTTTTTTTGTTTGTTTGTCTGTTTTTGTTTTGTGCTGGGATGCAGCCAATTTAAAAAAAAAAAACAAGGACATCTTGAAGTTTGCATGCAAATGGATGGAAATAGAAAACGCTATCCTGAGTGAGGTAACCCAAACCCAGAAAGATGATTATGGTATGTACTCACTCATTAGTGGACCCTAGCTATAAAATAAAGGTCACCAAGCACTTAGCTCACAAGCCCAGAGAAGCTGAATACCTAGGTGAACCCAAAGAAA